>PVIH01001634.1:66460-224701 GCA_004025045.1 Sigmodon hispidus
GGCTAGTAAAAGCCCAATTCCACATGGCATTACAGCTTTAGCAGCGGGTGTTGAGTTTAAAGGCTCACCCCTGTTAAAGAGCAGAAGAGTAGTATGCTTCCTTCCAATTGTACATCATTTTGCTTTTGGGTGCTATTTCATTTATCCTAAAGTTCTTAACATAAGGTGGATCCGTAACAGGACAAAGAAAATACTCAGAAAGCCACTACTTTGGTGGACCTCTTATTTGTCCCAGAAAAATAAGGTGGCCTCTCCCTAACCTTTTTTGTCACCAAGACCTCACAAAATCAGGCATAAAGGCTTGTTTCAATTCACTCAGCAAAACAAAAAATTCTAGTTCCTTTATTCTATTAAGTGAAAAAGAACTAGAACAAGCTTTTGTTGTTATACTGCAACTAAGGAACTGAAAACTGAAGAGAGCAAATGGTTGAACTAAAATCACTATGTCCAACTCTCCAACATAAACACTGATAGCAGAGACTGGAGAGATAGCTCAGTAGTTAAGAGCACTGGTTGCTCTTCAAAGGACTTAGCTTCAATTCCTAGCACCAACACTGTGGTTTACAACTATTGTTCCACTGGCTTATAGGCACTGCATGTACATGGTGTACAGATATACATGCAAAGCAAAATGCTTAGGCAAAATAAGCAAAAGAAACAAAGAACAAAGATAAGTCTAATGACTTACTACTTTTTCAGTGATGTAATTAATTAAACTGAAATAATTTAGACTCATTCTATAAACTTACAAGTATTTTTAAATTGAGAGGAAAATCAGAGGCTGGGTACATGCCTTTAATCTGAGCCCTTGGGAGACACAGTTTGAGGACAGTCAGGGCTATAAAGAGAAACCCTGTCTCAAAAACCAAAAAACCAAACTAAATGGAAACCAAAGGTGGAAGGAGAAAGAGAGTAAAACCCAAGGTTCTCAAGACATCTTACTAAAGATTATATTTTTCTTTTTTCTTTAAACTTTATTTATTTATTTATTTGCCTTAGTGTTTGTCTGGAACTGGAACTAAAGAGAGTTGTTAGCTGCCATGTGGGTGCTCGGAATCGAACCCTGGTCCTCTGGAAGAGCAGATGGTGCTCTTAACCGCTGAGCCATCTCTCCAGCCCCCGATTATATTTTTCTTAACTGATAAAAATGAAAACAGCAATACTAAATGAAACAGACTATAATGCACTGAAGTTCATATCCTAAAATAAGGCCAACTATAGTAACAATTTACAGAAGAGATGGATGGCAGCTATGCAGAATTTGTAATTAGGTTTCATAAAGTTAGAACATTCAGCTTTCAACTTGTGCTGTATGTAATTTAACTACTATTTCAGAAAGAGGTATTAATACTTTTTATTTTGAAGCACAAGCACTAAATATTTGATATTTTCTCTTCTTTTACTATGCATGCTCCCACCTGTAAATACAGGTAGATGTGCATGTGACTCTCTTCCTCCTTATACTTTTGGAGGCAGAATTTAGCAACCAAACCCAAAGTTTGCCAATATAGCTAACTTAGCTAGTCTAGCTAGCCAGATTTCTCTGGGGACCTTTAACTCCACCTTTCAAGGCTAGAAGTACAGATTGAGACTCTGTACCCACTCAGAATTGGTATGGGTCCTGGGGTCCACACCCCAGCCCTCTTGTTGTCTCATTTCTCTAGCCAAATGAAACAATTTTTAAAGTCATGCCTTTTCAGTGTTTTATTCTAATATTAAATGAATGTGAATTATTAACACTTCATTTACATTGGTTGAGGGTGGCTTTTACAAAGGAAGTATTTTTACTGAAGAAACTAACCTTGGGCCTGGAACGATGGCTTAGTGGTAAAGAGAACTTGCTGTTCTTGCAGATGACCTGAGTTCTGTTCATATTACCCACAAACCTGTATGTAACTCTAGTTCTGGGGGATACAATGTCCTCCTCAAACCTCTAAGGAAACTGCAGCAAGTGGTGCACATACAAGCACACAGACAAAACACTCATATATAAAATAGTCTTAAAAAAAATATCCAACTAACATTGACACAAAGTTAATGTTTTGAAATATTTGATTTTTCTAAGGGAATGACAACAAGAAAAACTGGACTTACCATATACATTAGTATGTCTCTAATCATCACCATAGCTGTTTGATGATCATTCCAAGCTTGATTTAAAGTTTGAAGAAAGTTGTTATTCAATGAATTTAATACATCTTCTCGCACCTATTAACAGAACAATTCATTAGTTTATGTACATAAACACTCATACATATATATGCATGTTTGATAAAGTAAAAGTAATCAAATAAAATCCTCAGCTTTAAATAAAAAGAAATATGTTATAGACCAGGCAGAAGTTAATCTATAACCTACACACAGCAGACTACTAAACGTGCTCATAAAAAAAAAAAAAAAAAATCAGATTTCTCTCTTGAATTTTAGAATCAAAAGCAATCTCCTAGGTATTTCAAAATACCCAGTGGCTTAACATCATAAAATAAAATCCCAAATCTTTACAGTGAACAAGGCTACCAGGCCCAATATTCTCATACTTTCCATATGTACGAAACTAAAGAGTACTTATATGGAATCAAAAGTGCTCTCTGACTTTGGAAAAGTTATTTTGCCTATAACACTTGACTTCCTCACAAATAAAATAGTACCTTCTTGTAGGACTGAAGACAATATACTAAGATACAGAGAACAATGCCTGTAATTCTCTGAGCACAATAAATGTAAGCCTCCAACAGAACCATGATTAGCCATTGTCCTGCCCACTCAAATCACATGGTTTCATTTCATTTTCTTCTACTCAAACTTCACAGGTCTTCCTTGACCTCTTCCTCCCTCCTTTTTCCCACCTACACTATGTCAAAATCTCTCCATATATACATACTCTATTTCTATCCCTCTCTATATATATATTCTACTTCTTTATGTTCTGCTTCCTTTTTCTCACTACTATTCATTGAGATCTGACTACACTGTGTATTTATTTATTGTTTCTTCCACTAAAATCTAAATGGCTCTACAGTGTGGCATGATGCCTCTCTTTTTAGCTGTTCCTCCTTCACAAATAGTACAATGCCTGATATACAAACAATCATAGCAACTATGAGTCACTTTCAACAAGTTAAACATTTCCATGGAGTTTCCTTGTGTCTGATATGCCTTCTTAATCCAATCCCAATAAAAGACCACTCAACCTCAGAAGTCTTTCCTAACTTACAAGCCTGCTACCACCTTTTCTAAGTTTCCTGCAGTGCTATCAGCCCAATGGAAAGATTATTTGCCTAGAAAACAGACTTTCTTCTCTGCTTATAATTTTAGAATGAAGAACTTGTATGGCTCTGTCCAAGGGTCATATAATTCTTTGAAATTATAGTTGGACCTTCATATCTATGTGTCCCACATCCACATATTCAAGCAACAAATCAATCAAAAATACTTGGGAGAAAAAGCCTGTTTCTTACTGAAAATTACACACCTTTTGTTCTTGTCACCATCCCCAAACACAGCATAAAAGCCTTTTTAGAACATTTGCACTCTGTTTGTTATATGTAACTTAGAGGCAAGTTCAAGTATAGAGAAGTATGTGCTGAACAGCATATGTATACAGATTTCACATATGAGAACTGAACACTTAAGAGTTTAGTTGCTAAGGGGGCCTAGAACTAATCCTAGAGGACAAGAAAAAAGTACTATACTACACATTTCTACAAATATTCAGATTCAAAAGTCTTCCATGGTCCAACTCAACTCTTATTAACTCTAGCCTAAACAAGTTTGTAACACTAAACACATGTTAAACCTTGTTAGATTAGGGAATCTCAACCTATGGTACATTTCTGAAACACACTAAGCAATGATTCAAGATACATTATCTATAAATCTGAGTTGTAAATGCATGTAAATGAAATGTCATTCTATAGAAAATCAATTAAAATAGGTAGTTAAAAAAACGGAATGCCTTCAACATACAACCAAGTAAGTTAAAACCAAGAGAATTGTGTTTATCTTTTAAAATTTTTGAAATAACATTTATTTATTTTGTGCATGTGTATCTGTGTGGGAGTGGGAGTGACACCCTGTCCATGTAAAGGCCACAGAGTAACCTGTAGGAATTGGTTCTCTCTATCAAAGTAGGTCCTGTGTATTGAATTCAAGAGTGACTTGACAGAAAGTACTATTCCATTTTTTCTTACATGCTGGAGAAAGGTTATCAGAGTTTAACGATGGGATCATAACCTACCCATTTTGTAGTATGAAGACTACGAGCCTACACCATAAACCCAGACTATGACACAGACCGAGCACCTTAACTTTAAAATAATGCCCCTGAAGTTGCTCCATAAGTACATCGACTACATCAAAAGAAACACACACACACACACCCCACACACACACGTACGTTAGTTGACAGAGTTATGTTAATCCAATATTTTTATGTGAAACGGACATTGGATGAGGATAAGGCTGGGGAGAACAGGAGGAGGAATAAGAGCAGGAACTGTGGTTGGTATGTAAAATAAATAAATTCTCAAATAAAAATGAACTGTAAAATTATGTATGAACAAGTAGATTAATATAATTTCAATCTATATATTTAAGTACTAAGCATAAGGCTTGTCAGCTGCAAATCTCAAGGTACATAGTGCACACACACATACACACACAATGAAACATGCCCACTTAAAATGTCTTCCTCAAACTCCATATACTTCATGGGACCACTAAGTTGTGAGTAGTAATTAAATGAGAACATGACAATTCAGGGCAGAAGATCCTAAATTCTAATGACAGCTTTGGGTTACACAGCAAGACTATCAAAAATGAACTCAGATAATCTACACTTGAAACTCTTCTATTCCAAATACAAAAACATCTGGGGAATTATTAAGAACTGAACTTTCCTAAGCATTACAAAATTTAGCTAAATGTAAACTGTATTAAATCATCCCAGTGTGGGAATACATTTCAAACCAGGCAATTATTTCTAATTGCACCCAGTACACTTGTTGAGTGAATGATAAACTGACCAATCATAAAAGTTAAGTTGTCCAAAATGTACTGATTTATACACCTTAACATACGAACTAACACTTCACATAATGTAGTGTACTCATCACTGTGGTAGTATGACTGAGATGGACTCTATAATTCTTGGGCATTTGAATACTTGGTCCCTAGCTGGTGGCTGTAAGATTAAGAGGAGTGTCCTTGCTGGAGGGAATATGCTGCCTACCTAGGCTGCACCAGTGAGGGTTCAAAAATCCATGTGTTGTTCCTAGTGAGCACTTTCAATGCTTCCTTCCTGTTTGAGGTTTGAGATATGAGCTCTCAGTTATCCCAGTCTCTGTGTCTGCAGCCTGTTGCTATACTGTTCCATCATTACTGACCCAAAACCTCTGGGAACTGTAAACCACAAATCAACCCTCCCTTCTATATGTTATTTTGGTTGTGGTGTTTTATTAGCAAAATTAAAAAAGACATCAACTTGCACACATTGCAAATGATGCTATTTGCATCATTTTTCAAAGAACTATGCTAGGATCAATTAATAGTGAGCTTTTACCAGATAGAAAAATCTGACTGAAAGTTGTATTATGACTATTTAATTTGTTAAGTGTATGAATAGTTGTCTGCATATATGTATGTGCATTATGTACATGCAATCCCCAGAGGGGCCAGGAGGGTGTTCGAATCCCTAGAACCCTCGTGAGCTTCCCACTATGGATGATAGGAAACAAACCCAAGCTCTCCGCAGGAGCAGTAAGTTCTCTTAACTCTGGACCTTTCCTCAAGTTCCACAATTATTTTTTTAAAATTGTTCAAATAAAGTATCTTAAACATAGCTGTTATACTATTCTTATTTATTCAAGACTCTACTATGAGAAAAGTTTTTTAACAATTTCCTATAAAAATTTTCTACCCTCTTCTGTGTAATATATAATAAATAAATAAATCTTTAAAAAGTGAAGATATTTATTCAAACACAATAAAAAGTAAAAAGATGAAGATTTCAACCTTTATAAAAATTAACACATTTTAAAAATAAGGCAAGTAGTTACCAAAACTAAAATGTACACAAGTTAATAATAGATAACTGGCATATTTTTAAAATTAACATAACAGAAACTGAGAATAGTGGAGCAATGTGTATCTGTGTAAGTTAACACTGTTAATCATTACTTGTTCCCCCACCAGCAGGGCAAATTATCAGGAACTGCTGTAGAGGCAATACTAAATAAAGGGATCACACACACCAACTACTCAAAGAAAACTTAAATTATGTTCATCTGGGTAGGTTGGTATTTGAAGAGCAACACGAGAAGAATCACGGAAGAAGTAGTCATGCAGGAATTTAACAGTACGATGGGACCAAGTGTGATGAGAAGGATAAAATAAGTACTGAAGAACTAGCTAATGGTTGTGTGTGGTACTTGTCTTTGTAAAAGAGTGAGAAAATCTCACAGAACAGTAGACCAGTCCACAGAAAATTAAAACCACTCAAAGTTAACTTTTTAAAAATAGAATTATAGTCAAGAAAATAAGAAGACCACCAACGGCTAGAATATATTTACAAAGACCTATCTAATAAAAGAGTATTCCAAAGCATGTCAAAATTTTTTAAATTTAATAAAAAACTAATCTTATTTTTAAAATCGTCAACAAAAGGTACCTAGTTAAAGACATAGTGACAGCAAATAACTGTATGAAAAATGTTCAACACAATGCCACTGGGGACCTGAAAATTGAAACAATATAGTGATCCTACATGCTTACTAGGATGGCTAACATAAAACCTACAAGACCAAATGTTAATAAATATGTCTAAGAGGGAGTCTCTTATTCACTGACTGACAGGAATACAAAAAGTTCTTGTTTTTTGTTTGTTTGTTTTTAAAAAAACTTTCTTTCCCTTCACTACAAAAACCAACATACTGGCATATGAGATATTACTAAGCACTAAAAAGAAATATAGCACCAGGCTGTGAAGAAGAGGAGAGAGATTTAAATGCATCACTCAAGCAAACACAATCAAAATGTGAGCAGGCTACATGCTGTGTGATTCCAATTACATGAAGCTGTGGGAAGTGGTGTGGGCTGTCTTTCTGTATGTGTGAATTACCATTGGATAATAAACTGTTTTGGTCTATGGTGAAGCAGCTTAGAGGCAGGCGGGAATTCCAAACATAGGTAAAGGGGAAGGAAGGCAAAGTCACACAGAGAGAGACTCTGTCAGCTTCAATAAAACAAGATATAATGGAACACAAATAAAGCCACTAGCCATGTGGCAAGATATAAATCAATAGAAATGGGTTAAGTTGAAAGAGCTAGCAAGTAATAAGCCTAAGCAATAAGCCAAACAGCTTCTAATTAATATAAGACTTTGTGCGGTTATTCTGGACTGCTTGTTTGGATCTCAGGCTAGGCCAGACCAGAAACTTCTGATCATAAATGGTGTTCTAACATGGGGCACGTATACCCACATAAAGCCAGAGAAAGCTTAAAAGGGGTTCTAGAGCACACAAATGGAGAGGAAAAACTAAAACAAACAAATAAAAAACCCCAGCTTTCTAGTTGTGTGGGTCTTGGTACAGAGTGACATGTGGGTTTGAGCTACAAAATGTCAAGCTTATGGCCTGTAAGGTTCCCAAAGTCTCACAAGAGCCTCAGTACAAGTGCAAGCTGCATATGATTTAAGGTTTCTGTTCTTTCAGACAAAAAGGGAACAGAATCAAAGACAGTTTCCTGGTAGCAGCATTTTTCAGGGGGTTCTGTTTTCTGGCAAGCAGAGGCATGGCTCCTTTAATAGATGCTTCCTGACTTAGCATTAGCATCAAAAATTGTGTGGCCCTTTTAAGAGGCCCTAAGGCCAAATACTTAAATGGACTTCATAAGTGGTGAACTATTTGGTGGCAATGTGGGCCCTAAAATTCCCCAGAGATGAGGTGGTAAATGTGACTCTTGCAGTACCTCTGCTAAAAAGTTAAACTCTCTATGAAGCTAGACTAAAAAGATGGGTGGAACCAGCCATCCATCCTAGCCAAGCCTTTAATCCTAGCCTTGGTTTTAGCAGATTAAAGGTGTAATCAGAAAAACCTAAGAGATATAAAGCAAAGACAAATTCAGACAAAAACAAAAACAAATACAACCCCAAAACTCAAGAACAATTTACAGTGTGTTTAAAAATATACGGAGGCTTGGGAAAGAAAAGTAAAAAAAAAAAAAAAAAATAGCCACTTTAAAAATTGAGTAAAAATAATAAGTCATGTAAAGATGAAAAATACAGAGTCTAAATACTGTATGTTATGTTGTCTTTGAATTGTTTGCTGAGGAAGGAGCAAGATCTGCTAAGAGACATTTGATTATTAATGCTACTGAATTAATCCAACCTATATTTTTATAAAATACTGAAGTCAAAAGATAGGTTATATCGGAGTTTTTGTTTGTTTTCCCCACAGAAAATAAGAGGCTATGGATTCATTCTAAGTTAAAGAAAATAAGGTTTGATCAAGAAAAAAAATCCCTAAAAAAAAGATGACCACATCAGCTTCAAGGCTGCTGACTAAAATGCCAGAATATGGCATTTTAAATATTTGAAAACTTAAGACTTTTCTGGATAGTGAGAGATATGCCTCATCTTGGCAGCACTAATATACTTCAAGAGAATAATAGGCATTGAAGAAACTCCATATGGAATGGAATTTACTTTCTTTGTGGCAAAAGTTAGCCACTGAGCAAGAGACTCTTCTTGCCTTGGCTGCTTGACAGTATGCTGTATAAACTGGACCCATAGGAAAGCGACCTCTGGAACTTTGCTAGAACAAGCTGAGAAAGTCCTTCAGGTTCCTCCTTCACAGACTGTCAGATGTTCTGCAGGACACAGGGAGAAGCAACTGATGAACTATGCCAGAATGGGCAGAGCAGTTCTTCAAATTTCTGACTTCACTAAAAAGTCTGCCAGAGACCCTAGGCCTGTAGGCTTAAGATGGATGTCCCAACATTACAAAAGATCTTGGGGTATCAGGCAGCCAGATGTCTCTGTCATTTTTAGAATTTGAAAGTTGGCTACAATGTACTTCCTGTTTAATCAGGCAATTATATATCATTCTGTGATCTTTGGTGGTAGTTTTAAGTATAGTTTTCCTTAGTTGTAATAATGGGTAAGTAAATACAAATATTTAGCCTCACAAAGATAAGATAGATAACAAACATTTTCTTTAATTTACTAAATACAAATAGACTAGATATTATAACTGTAATTCTTGCCTGATAGCTGTTTTGTTATATATAATTTTGCTGCTGAAATTGAAACCTTCTTCTTTGATTAGAGAAGGGGAAGTGATGTGGGATGTCTTTCTGTATGCTGTGAATTAACACTGGGTAATAAAGAAACTGGCCTATGTGGAAACAGCTTAGAGGCAGGCAGGAGCTCCAAGCATAGATAAAGGGGCAGGAGGGTGTAGTCAGAGATAAAGACTGCCAGCTGCTGCCAAGAAAACAAGACGCAAGCCATGAGCCACCTACAGCAAGACATACATTATAACAGAAATGGGTTAAGATGATAGGGTTAGCAAGTAATGAATCTGAGCCATAAGCTAAACAGTTTGTAATCAATATAAGCCTTTGTGTGATTATTTGGGCCTAAGCGGTTGGTTGCAGGACTGCAATTCTGTACCTCAGGCCAGATAGGCCAGAAACTTACTACACAGAACTAAGAAATCAGTAAATATTGGGTTGTTGTTTAGGGGAAAGGATGGACAGGTGGTGCACAAACTGTATTCAGCAGGCTATAACATACATGCCCAAAATTATACCCTGGAAAGCCATAGAATCAACTCATACTAAAGGCTCATATAAGCTACGGGCTCTGGGTGGTAATGAGGTATAATTGGTGTGGGTTAACAAACAAATGCATGACTCCATGAAAAAAGTTGGTCAAAAGGGAGGAGGCAGTAAGAGCCAGTACATGGGAAATCGTTGTACCTTCCATTCCATTTTGCCAGAAATCTAAAATGTCTCTGGAAAACAAAGAATATTTAAACAAATTTTAAGATCACCCTAAATCCAAAGGTAGATACAAAAGTAAAATGCTACCTAGGCAGTTTTGCTGTAAGGCCCAGGTACAGGAGACCACTGGCTTAAAGATTCACACTAGCCTTTCAGGCAATATCACATTTATACTGCTGCAGCAGTACAATTCTGACTCCTGATATTTAAGACACTAATATTTTACATTAACCTTCACTTTAAAAGAATACGTAGTTGCATTTGGAAAGCATCAAAAAAAAAAATAAAAATGCATCATTTGAGAATTTAAAGTAACTGTCAAACTGAGTTGTAAAGGCATGGCTTAAAAAGATATAAACTGAACTCCCATCAAAAAAATTATGAACTTTTGTTCTATAGATGCTATTAAAATGAGAAGCTACAGAGCAGAAGGAAAGTCAAAGAAAAAAAAGTACAAACAAAAAAAAAATCACACAATTCAATAAAGAAAGCAACAAATACTTCACAAAAGAAAAGCAAAAGACAAATTTTCAAGAATGTAGATTAAAAACAGGATGGGAAATTACTAACCATGCTAGAAGTGCTGACAATGGTTTGTAGCAAATGGAAGCAAATCAGTATAGCCATATGAGTTAGGCATTTTAATGAATTTATATACATCCATACCTATCACACGCTCCAGCAATTTTACTTCTAAATATTTATCCTAGAGAAATTAAAATCTGGGGGCGGGAGAGATGACTCAGAGGTTAAGAGCACTGACTGTTCTTTCAGAGATCCTGAGTTCAATTCCCAGCAACCACATGGTGGCTCACAACCATCTATAATGAGATCTGACGCCCTCTTTAAATAAATATTTAAAAAAAGAGAGAAATCAAAATTTAACCACACAAAGTTTGTACACATATATTTATAAGCTTTATTCACAATTTCAAAAAGCTGTGCACAAGAGTCATCTTCCAGTAAGCATACAGGTAAGTCAATGAGTAAATGGTAATATACCTGAGATAACAGAGCATGAATTGATCATCAACAAAAAGAACCAATTAATGTTGCTTCCAAGATAAACCAGTAGAAATGATTATACTCAAAGAAGCCAGTCACCAAAGGTAATAAATGGTGACTCTAGTTACAGGACATTGTTGGAAATACAAAACTACAGTGAAAAGAAAGTTGACTAAAGATGAGATGATAAGGAGGGCGCAACAAGGTTGTATCAGAGTTTTCAGCAGTAAAGGAACTGTTCCACATTTAAGGTATTGGTGGTTGCATCAATATGTATATATACTAAAAATTAAAAAAAAAAACTTTGTATGGAAGTAAAGGCCAATTTTTATATATTCATTAAAAAATTGGCAATAAAATTCTGTTTTTCATAAACTGTAATTCCACAAGTATTATTAAAAGAACTTAAATGCAAAAAAATTATTGTTGGAGTTGTTAAATAATTTCAACATAGTAAACTAATACTGCAACAAATCAAGTCAAGTCTAAATAGTGTTTATTTCTGTGAATCCAGCCTTTTCTTACATCTTAAAAAACTTTAGCTAAGATGAAAGTAGGAATTATTAAGCCAAAAGGAAATCTCTATTTTTTAGTAACAAAATCTGTTTATGCTGTAATATAAATACTCTTAACCCAATAAAACTGATGGCAAAGAGAAGGAATGGGACCCCACAGACAGGTGGCAAAAGAATAACCCATTTTTCGTTCTTGAATTTCCACATCTAAGAGTTCCTTATAGATGGACAAGGCTGATGCTGGTCCATAACTTTTGAGCTAGGAGAATATTCCACTCTCTAACACACACACACACACACACACACACAATTTTAACCATCAAGAGAACTTTCATCTTTTAAATTTTAGTGCTTAAGGCAAAAATTTCAAAAAGCCAATTTTAATCAAATGCCTAGGTGAAATAGAAATCATTTCCTAAAACAAAATGGTAAGTTTATAATTCTAAAGTTTACCAAAACTGTAACAAAGTCATATAATAAGTAATAAAATGGATGTGACAACTGAGGAATTCCTTCAAGACTCAAAATTCAAGTCAATATTTAATCTAAATATAGACAAATCTCTTCAATATCTCCAGCCATCCATCCATTCATGCAATCCATCCACTGAAACTTTAGCTTTAATCTCCAGTACTGCAAATACTCTTTTAAACTTCTGCTAACCTACATTAGAGAATCATCATTTCTAAGTACATTATAATACCATGAAAGAAAATTAAGCTAACATACAAGACATACATACATACACATATATAAGATATACATGTATATTACATATAAGATATACATGATTGGTATTAAATTACATTAAAAAACATAATAAAATGGATCATGAATTGTATGGAATATATGCTAATTACACCAAGAACACTAAAAAATACAATAGAGACATAACTCTGGGCATATTGTCCTGCTAGAAATCTGTATTATTTAAATCTTCAAGAAAACTAAATAACCAAACCCATCATTTTCAGACAACTCTAAGCAAGGGACTCTAACCAAGTCACTTAACTGGTCTGATCTGCGGCCTCTTTCTTACATTGAGTGTGACTTCATAGCATGCCTGACTAACCAGATTTCCCTTTACCAGATACGATTTTACTTTTGTGGTATGTGTGTGTGTGTTTTTAAGAGGGTTTCCTAGAATTTTTACATAACAGACAGTAGATGCCTACTAAATATATTTCTGCTTCTAAACTCTAGGACATGTTGGTCATTCAATCTGATGATATCAGTGTAATAAATATGGTATCTAACATTTACATGACCTAGAAAAACAACATTTGTTTCTACCTAACACTTAAACGTGAGTCTTGTATTTGTATGTGGTCAGGTGAGGTCCTTGTTATGTTACACATTTTTCCAGATACATAAATCTTATTTTTCCAAAGAGTGTTATTAAACAACATATAGCTGTATGCCATATTCTTACATTATGAACAATGTCAGCACTTAACATTACAAGTGTTGCTATTTTTCCCTCTAAAGAACAGAAATATTAACAAAATTAGTTTCCATATTTTGTGAAGTTACCGCACAATGACAAACCTCCAATCACTTGCATCTTAAACATAAATTTGGTGAACAGATGTTGCTACTGCTCACTTACATTCTTCAGGTTTCTGTATCACAAACCAACCATCTATCAATTACGTAGCTATTTTAAGCTTATCAAAACTCCATGAGTGAGTGAGCTTCTTAAATGTCATAAAACCCATTGTTCGGGGCTGGAGAGATGGCTCAGTGGTTAAGAGCACTGTCTGCTCTTCCAGAGGACCTGGGTTCGATTCCCAGCACCCACATGGCAGCTAACAACTGTCTGTAGTTCCAGTTCCAGGCAGAACACCAAGGCAAATAAATAAAGTTTAAAAAAAAAAAAAACCCATTGTTCATTCTAATTACTTTTCATTAATTGTTAAGAATGAAAGTGTTAAACACAGAAATAAAAGATATACCAGTAACTTCTTTTAAAAATATATTTCCACTATTTTTTTTCTTCTGGATTAATGTCAGATATTTCTAGAAGTAATTTTACTAACATTTAGTTAGTAATACAACTTTAGAAGACTTCACAAAGACCACACAAACTTTGAATTTCAAACTGAATATTCCAGTCCCCAGTTGTCTAAAATCTTCCAAAGTAACAAAGTCATAGTATCAGATATTGCTGGAGAGATGGCTCAGAGGTTAAGAACACTGGCTGCTCTTCCAGAGGTTCTGACTGAGTTCAGTTCCTGGCAACCACATGGTGGCTCATGATGAGATATCAAGTATCCTTCAAAAGAATATACCAAAACTCTTGTTTTACTGACAGACGTATGATAACTTCCATCAGATAATGCAAGATGCTACAGCACTATAGGGGATGCATTCAACCACTTTATAATCCCTAAAGAGGAGTAGAAGGAGTCTAATATTAGGATCAACTTGAGATTCAAAGTAGAGAGGCAGAAAGGTTTTATGTAGTGTATTTTCATAATTTCACACATTAAGATAATTTGTTACATGTTAGGACAGAGAGAAAACCACGAAAACTTGATATATCTTTAGAAGCATTTTTTTTTTTTTTAATTAGATTTATTGTGTGCATGGGGTGGTCAGAGAACAACTTGCTGGTGCTCCTTCCACCCTTTGAGTATCAGGGATTGAACTGAGGTTCTCAGACTTGGCAGGCAAATGCCTTTACTGGAAAAGCCATCTTGTCCAGCCTAAAAAGCATTCTTTTCAACTTTTCACTTTGTATATATAGTTGTTTCACCTGCTTGTGCGTTTGAGCATCACATGTGTGCAGTGCATGCAGAAACCAGAAATGGCTATCAGATACTCCAGGACTGGAGTTACAGCTGTGAACCACAATATGGGTGCTGGGAATCAAAAGGAGGTCTGCTAGAAGACCACCTCAAGCTCTTAACACTGATCAGCTTCTCTAGCCCCTCCTAAAAAGCATTCTCATTTTCAAATATTCTCTCAATTCTAGAGATACTACTCAGTGACACAGCATTTACCTACCATGTATAAAGGAGACTACACATTCAATCCCTAGCAAATAGGCTTTTAAACTTGTGTTAACCCACATTAGAGAATCATGATTTCTAAGTACATTTACAGTACCATGAAAGAAAAGGAAACTTTGGGGGTGTTAAAAACAAGGCCTATAAAATGGTTCAGTGGGTAAAGAAGGCACCTGATGCCAAAATAATGTGAGTTCAACCTCAGAGACCCAGAAGATGAAAGAGAACTGATTCCTAGAAGTTGTTCTCTGACTTCCATATGTATGCCTTTGTACACATGCACCCCATACATGTACTCCCTACACACACACATATGGAGGGAAGGAGGGAGCGAGGGAGGAAGAGAGGGAGGGAGACAGAGAGGCAGAGAGAAATGTAGAAACAATTTATTTTCAAAAGGATCCAGACTTTAAAAAAAAAAAAATTCACACAAACGAATTTTACCAAGACCTAACATTTTAAAAGCAATCATTTCTAATAGCTAAGATGTCAAGTGAGATGTTAAAAGTGATCACATCACAAGTAAGTACTCAACTAAACCAATAACACTGTAATTGTCAGGTAACAAATCTGGCTCCTAGAAGATATATTCAAATCTCAGAACAAAAATAACTGGAAGACAGAGGGATGCACTGCCTCCAAACCATACAATGCACTTAAATAGTTATTTAGTAATAATCTGAGTAGATAAGAGGTGTAAACTCAATCACATAAGGAATTTGTGGCTATAAAAACATGTTTTCATATTGCTAATTCCTTTCAACAGCATAAATGAAAAACAAGAGTCACAGAGATGAACAAAAGGTCTTGACATAAATATTATTTATTCAGTCAGAAGGTCATTCATTCACATATCTACTATCATTGAAAGACTACCACCACAAACTGTAACAGAAAAGAGAGAAAGGTGTTAACTGCTTGACTGTAATTGTAGTTTGCTTAAGTTAAGCAACAGAGGACAGGTACTACACAGGAAATGTTAAATATCATTTTAAATCTGGCTTTTCTACCTGCTGACAGTTCTTTTCCAAATCCTTTAAAACAATAGTCATCCAACTTCTGTGTGTCTCATATTCTACAGTTACTCTACACTCAATTTTCAAATAATCCCTTTTCCCTACTCTAGCTCCAATCATCACTTTAGGGTTAACTTTTTATGTTCAGGTTACTATCACCATGCAATGTATCAAAAGATTTTACTGCCTAGCAGGCAGCCTTCTCTCTGACTCCTATTATCACCTTAAGCAACTCCAATATCAAACAAAATAGGTTCTCAGTTTTGCCCCAAAATTTTAAGTTAGAAAAAAAGTACAAGATGGCACAGGAACTTAAAACGTGTCAATTGAAGCACTGAAATGGGGTTGACACTGAGCATTTTTGTAATGCCATCTCCATCTGCAGCCCATCTCTTAACAATTTAATAAATGGCTCCTTCCAGGAAAACTTAAAACCCAAAGTTCAAATGTTCAAAGTCCTTTTCAGAGTCCAACCCACATCCTCATTTGCTACCTAAACATTAAGCAAACGTCTACCTGACTTCCTTCTCATGGAGTATTTTTTATGTTATTCTTTGTTCTCATGATAAATCTTTAGTAATCTTCCAAGAGTGGCTCAAAATTGACCTCCTTTTTGTATCCTGCCTTGAATTCCCCAGGCAAAGTAATTTCACCTTCAATTCAGATTACCCATTAATGCTTCTTGGCACCCTGTTTCATTTTAGGGTGGCTAAGAAACAGGAAAATCTGAGAATCTGTGGGTACATGAACTAAAACTAATAAAAATGAGGTAATAAATCTACAGATCAGCTAATGGAAATCTTTCCCCCACTGTTCCTACCAGTAGTAGTTCTCTAAAGAGTTACTGTCACTGTATTTTAATCACAAATGCAATTAAAATTTCAACATTGATTTACATTCACCTAATAAGAGACTCAAAAAGTATTAATATAAAAGTCTTTAATTGACCTAAAAAGCAGTTCAAAGCTTAAAAGTTACCAACTTCATTTCCACTAGTATCCTCACATAAATCACCTATAGACAACACCAACATTTAATATAGTAGTTCTTCTCTTAAAAAAAGAAAAAAAAACAAGAGAAATTAATTGCTTTACACAAATACAATTTTCTACCACACAGAATAACAAATTTTTAAAAATAAAAACAAGCTATTTGATCTATTAAGTAGAGCTTTGCATATAAGTAATTCAAAAAAGAAAGTCATCTAAAATTTCAAGCTATGCCCCCGCTTCACAGTTTCAATTTCCCTATCTATAAGCAAAAGCATCCAAAAGATCAGAATTACAACCCACCAATACAAGTAGGTGAATCTCTCTAATGCACACCAAGGCAGTGAGCTTTGCTTGACTACAACTGCCTGAACCAGGGCCTGGAACACAAGATATCCTCAATGAGCAGTTCTCTGAATGGTAATGAACTGGATAAATCTTCTCTTACTCTCCCTTCTTCCTATTCAATCAAAGTAAAAGTAACATTGAAAGGACAAGTTATTTGCATAAAAAGACTCTGAAACCCGACTGGACTAAGTGTTCTACAACAGCAATAAAAAATCTCTTAGATTGTAAAAGGTAACATCTTTTTCTCCAGCTATAACCAATTCAAAGCTTTCATGGGATCATTCATAAAATGCTACATTATTCAATTAGTACTATAGGGTATTCATGAAAGTATTAGCATCAATAATAAACCAAACCCAAGAAACATGCAAAGTATTAAAAACAGACAATAATAACGCCACATTAAAAATAGTTTCTTTTTGGACTACATAAATACATTTATGGTTCAGAGAGAGTAGTATTCATCACAAATTGTGTTTCCAAGTCTTAGTAACCCAACTGTGCCAAATGTGGTGGGTGGCTCATGTCTACTGTGTCATGTCTACTGTCCTAACACAGGAGGCTTAGGATTGCCAAATCGAGGCCAACCTGGGTTATACAGGGCAACTCTACGTAATAGCAAAGAAACAACCCACCATAATGACACATGCCTTTAACCTCAGTACTTAGGAAGCCAGAGGCAGGTGGGTCTCTGTGGGTTTAAGGGCAACTGGTTCAGCAAGTTCCAAGCCAGCCAGGATTATACAGTCAAAGTATCTCAGTAAATACATAATTATTAAAAGGATAAAATTTTTCCAGAAAAACTGAAACAAGCCCAAGAAACAAACGACAAAATTCTGGATTAGTTAAGAAAGTATAAATTCTAACCTCAGCTTCATTTAAGATGACTAGCAGAAGAGTTAGGCTTATAAGCGCAGTTCTCATGTCTTAGTACTTTCCCAATGTAGCTACATCTAAGTTACTTATTCAATAGACACTCAGAAAGCAAAAGGATAATTTCTTTACTGCAGGACAACCCTAGAGACTTGTCAGTTGTTACATTTAACATCATTTAATCTTTCTACAACTAGTGAAATTATGACATTTCTAAACACAAAGCAAAGC
This sequence comes from Sigmodon hispidus, assembly GCA_004025045.1. Classification (NCBI taxonomy): domain Eukaryota; kingdom Metazoa; phylum Chordata; class Mammalia; order Rodentia; family Cricetidae; genus Sigmodon; species Sigmodon hispidus. Next base: position 84,451 of record PVIH01001634.1, read on the forward strand.
TGACTTTTAACATTTTAAAATTCTTTACACATCAACCATCAACAGGGAACATTCCTTTTACATTTGAGATACTATGTATCTGACAACTGTGCTCTGTAACTCTCACTATATTACTGTATATTATTACTATCAGTTGCATAAATCGTCAATTCTGGATGAAACTTTCTACTCCTCTTCCACTCTTAAGCCCTTTAAATTCTCTAAAGGGCACAAGTAGAATTTTAATAATCTGTACAACAACCATGTCACCATTTTGCTTAAACTGAAACAAGCTCTAACACACATATAATTAACAACCAAGCCATTCTACCAGTTCTAAGCCCTGGCTTGGAGACTTCTGACTTTCTCTCCAACTTCATCTTGTCCTTAGAAACTACCAACTCTCAAACTTCTCCATTCACAACAGACTGTCAGTATCTTTACTTTAGGAATTCATAAAGGATGTCCTGCTGCCTATTAAAATGAACTCTCATTGGAATCCTGCCATAAGCATTTGCTTATATATGGTATCTGATGTTCTGTGCCTTAGGATAAGAGCTAAAGAGTGTGAAAGAGACTGGCTCAGAAAAAACAAAAGTACTCTCTGGCTTTGACATCTAGGCAATCACTTTGCCTGGAATGCTCTTCAACCCTGCTTCTTTTGAGAACCTGCTCATTCTTACAGTCCCAATTTAGACATCACTACTTCTTGGAATAACCCTACCTTGACTCACACAGCTACTCTTATTAGTTTTCCTCTACCATGTATTTTTTGACCTAGCATGCTTGTCCATAAGTGGAGATCAGACATGTTCTGTTTACCAATATATTCTTTACACCCAACTCAGAGACTGGTGAAATAAGAAATGCCTGTGAGGTTGAATTCTGTCATGACAAACAATAAAGATACTTCTGAGGCACTCACAAATTGATATGTAAAACTTAAGTATAAAAAGCATCAAAAATATTTTTTCCGCCACGCTTCCAAAATTATTTTCTTTAGAAAAGATGGGAAGAGAAAAAAACATGTAAGAAACTCAAGTTTTTAAATTTACTAAAATAAAACAGCATTTTTCTTATGGGAAGGCACAAAGACCTCATACCTCGTGTTCTGCTATAGTTTCAAGCATTTCAATAATTTCTTTGGGTCTCAGTTTCCTAACAGGAAATATTCTAGAGACAATATACTACCAGCACCAGAATGCAAGATAGCACTTAGATTATTTTAACTTTCCTCAATTCTAAAAACTTATTTCTTAAATTAATAATCAGCTACTTTCATCCTGTGTCTCCTCTATACATCTCTTTATCTAAGTCTATGATGAGTTTTAACAACAACAACAACAGCAACAAAAAAGTCAAAGGGCTCACTGTTTTCATACCAAAATCAAAGTACTAAAACTACATCAAAAAAACAATCCTGACTCCACATAAAAATTCAATTTTCTTTTAATTCTTCAATCTGAAAGAATAGATATCTTATCAATATGTTATGCAGATAGTTCAGGTAACTATAAGCAACAAGAAAATACAATGCAATGCAATAATAGTTAACATTGGTTCTCATGCAGAATATAAGTGTATTCTATTTAACATTGATAAAAAACATATTCACTGAATGAACCAGCTGATACTCCCTACATACAGAGACAAACATTTTGAGCTACTATATCCTGAACTCTCCTATCAATTAACTGTTCTCTCTTGGTAATGGCCCATTTGTATACACTATTTGCAGCATTTTTCACCTTAGGAATAAAAATAAATATAAACAAAAAAGACAAAAATGAAAAAAAGCAAAGATAATAGCAGAGGTTCAAAACTTAATTTATTTGACATACAGAACAACAGATGTACGGAGTCAGTAGACTTCCTTGTTACAGCTAGTTAAATGAGGGGGGAATGGGTAGGAATGTAATTTCAGATGCTGGTGACATATTAAAAATTATATATAAAAAAAAATTAGAAGAGTGCATATGCTTTACAGTTTAAAGTTAAAATTTAGAATAATCAACATGAATGCATGTCCTTAAGAACTTACTGAGGGTAGAGGCTCATGAACATACCATAGTCTCTTTCCACCATGTGAGGATATAACAAGGAATAAGCTATGTGCAAACCAGGTGAACAGTCATACCCAAAAATGAATCTAAGGAATCTTGCTCTTCGACTATATGGAATCTAGAGCTGTAAAAAGTTGTTGATTAAGCCATCTGGGCCATCATATTTGTAAGGACAGTTATAGGACATTAAGCCTAAAATCTCTTTAACATTTCTCACGGCAGAAATATTTTAATGACTTCACTATGTACTTAATCACATTTCAGATTCCAAAAATTATTTACTTAAACAGCGACCTCATACTCTCACTTCTCTTACTTTTCCCATGAGCCAATTTTTGTCAACATATGATAGTATATTTTTTTCTGAGTCTGTTCCCAGTTACAAAACATTATTTAAAATAATAGCAATACTACAAATTAAATCTTTTAACCAATTCCTACTAAAACCTTTCATCAATTACACAGCACAGTCTTCACAAAGACACGTCAGGGATCTTCTCATTTTCTTTCTTTTCTTTATTGTTTATTCTTATTTCAATTGTTTCTGTTTATAAGGTATAATTTTATTCTTATGTTGTGGAGACTACAAACTTCTGTGAAGATTGGAGTCTAAACAGTAGTAGGGTTCTTGCCTAAAATAAACAGAGCTCTGACTATTATCACCTATAAAACACAGACATGCGCACACACAAAGCACACATACAACACTAGTATGAAATGAGCATCTCTCATGTATATGATAATTTTCATGTTATAAAAGTCTGCAACACATTAAAACTTTGAAATAATTCAAGAAACATAAATGTGTTGTTACTTGAACTGATCATCATTTCTAGATATTTAATTTGTTTCAGTTGACAGGAAGACACAGAATTTGATATTGAATGTCATTTAAGGATGTTGCTTTACCGTGTAAGGATGTTGCTTTGCCAGTTAAATTGTTAGTGAACATCATTTTACTTTCAGATGCTATATTGATGAAACATGTTTATCAACATGCAAATTGTTAGGTTGTTAGGTTGCTGTGGCCACTCTCCTAACTGCAGGGACTCGCTCTAAAGCCTCTGACTTAAGCATATGCCTACCCTTTAAAATCTCCAACCACGTGGAAGACTTTCTCTTTTTCTCTTGTTTCTGCTCCCTACTCTCCCCCCCACCCAATAAACCTAATATGGCTCCCTTGGCAGGCCAGGAGGCTGCTTCTTAGAGTTAAGTGCACATAACCTAAGAAAGCCTCATCCAAAATTCGCAGTCACTATCAAGATGTGCCCTTCCATTTGCATTCACACACCACTGGCTCAAATCGGTATGTGTTCCCTGCTACTAAACCTTCTCCACAGGACTCGTTTGCAGGGCTATTCCTGCTGCCTATCCTCTAGACTTTGCCGGCAAGTCCCGAGATAGTGTGTGGAGCAAACTATATTGTCTTTATAGTTCTGTAGCGTGAGTTGGAGATATCCCGGTAGCCACATTCTTAGGATGACAAATCTTGGAGTGTCTGGTGTAATGGAGCGAGGTCCCAGTGAAATCACCCTAGAAAGTGGCAGGTATTCTGGAGGTTTCGCTTCCCTTGAGATGGCGGTTAAAGTGATGACTTAGCTGGCTCAAAACTCCCCCTAAGCTTCAGTAACGGAGAACACAGTGACCTCACCAAGCTTATCTGTTTTGACCCACTAGAATACTATATTTTGCGACATTTCATTTTCCAAACAAATGTTCGGCGCAAACGGAGGCTTACACCACCCCCCCCCACCCCACCCCCTCTTCTCTGTTTCTAAACTTCTTTCAATTCTTCTACTGTCTCCCACCCTCTCTCTATAACTTCCACATTCCAAATTCAACTAACCTCTTCACTACCATATTTATCCTAAATAAAACTCATCACATTTCTGCTCAATACGTCTTAAATCAAAGCAGGGCACTGCTGCTGTAAAAACACCCAGGGACCATAGCCCCAGAGAAGCTGACAAAGCTACTGGGAGCTGGCTCCAAGCCCCGCCTTCTCACCAGAGAATCTACCCACAGCGCTGAGTCTTCTGTTCTTCTCTGCTCCCTACTCTCTTCCCTTCTCCCTTTTAATAAACCTACTATGGCTCCCTTGGCAGCGTGATGGCCAGTTAGTTCTTTTCATGTGAAAAATACTAATACAAATAACTTACCAAGTTGTTCCAATGTTTGGAGCAAATATTCCAATCATTTATTCAAAATTAAGCCTTGAAGCTAACAGAGGACTACAAACAATTATCAGAATTCTGAGCTGCAAAACCTTTTCTTTTCCCTTAGGATTATGACATGTTTGTTCAAGGGAAGCCTTTTTTTTGCCTTTTGTTTTCATTACAAGCAATTACTAAAGCAAAACATTTGTATTTCACAAGTATGCTTGAATGTCATGGTTCTTGTTATTTATTTATTGTTGAAATAATTTTATTTTATTTTTTTGTTTATATAAAAAAATTCTTTTTTCCATGTATCCCCCCTGCTCCCCCTCCCTCCCAGTCAGCCTCCAGCCTCACCCCTCTCCATCCCCAGATCCCCTCCCCAAGGTAGGTCAGCACAGCATGGGGCATCCACTCCAGGCAAGTCTGATTTCCTCATCCCAATATCAAGACTGGGTTAGGCGCTCCTCTGCAAGGAATTGGCTCCAAGGTGCAATTCCATTTACAGGAACACAGTCTGATCCTATCCCTTGAGACTCCACATACTGCCCATGCCTACCTACCCTTGGAGGGCCTAGCTTCCTTTTCCCGATGGTTTCCCAGTGGCTGTTCTTGATTCAGTGAGCTCCCCTGAGCTCCAGCCAGCCATGACTGTGGGAATTTTCTTCATAATTCCTGTCCCCTTGCTCATACAGACTCCCCTCTCCCTCCAGCTGGAAAGGAAGCATATGCAGCACATGTCTTTAATACCAGCACTTGGGAAGAAGAGGCAGGTGGATCTCTGTGAGTTTGAGGCCAGCCTGGTCTATAAAGCAAGTTCCAGGACAGGCTCAAAAGCTACACAGAGAAACCTTGTCTCAAAAAAAGCAAAAATCAAAAAGACAAAAGGCAAAAAATGGGGCAGATTATTCAATTTTTACATTAAACTAACCTGAAAGCCCCACCCACTTGGGCTGGGCCTAACATACAGTAAATGGAAAAAAGTTATGATCCGTACTGTCATTATTCCTTGACAAATGTGAACATAACTTTAATTTATTTCTCCATCATTCTTGATCCTACATCTAAGAACTCAAGTATTCCAATCCTCCACCCTTTGTTACCTTTATGGAAAGCACTCAACTTCCCTCTTCCTTTAATGTCTAACTTCTTTAGTTAACAGTCCTTATTTATGACAACTACCTATCAGTTTCCTCCTCAACATTTGTCCCTTGACTCTGGTCACTTCTTTCTCGGAAACCTAGTGCTTGTTCCTCAGTACATGCTACCAAATCTCTAGTTATGAGTTTTCAAGTGAATATACAAACATGTACTTGTATTTGAAGATCTCATGACTCATATGTAAAATGACTAATGTATTTTCTAATAATAAAACCTGTCAATAACCTAAAACAAAACATATCCCCCTCCTTTACCTGATGTAAATCATAAATCATTTTCTACTGACATCACAATACTCCTACTGGGTGCAGCACAATTTGAGAAAGCTCATTTTGCCTGCCTTATTTCCAAATCTCTGAAATCATTCACTCTTTTCTAGTCTATCCTTTTACTCAAATTTTTCAAGATTTCCTTCTGATTCTAAAAAACACCTATCCAATTCTATATTTTCTCATCCTCCTGCTAGTAATCTCCAAATAGTGTTATACTATCCCCCACTTGTACCTTTTAAACCCTTCCACTGTTTAATTTATATTCTGTAGTGAGGCATTCAAATTTTCTTAATATTTTTCTATTCTCTTTGCTATAACAATTTAATAATTCCATAATTATTATGTTCCTCAGTGAACAACCCCTTTTGCTCTGAGAAATATTCTTTTCTAATATCCTATACTATCTGCTATACTGGAGTGCCTCCCAGTGTTTGGATACATCCCCAAATCTTGTTTTAAAATATTCAATTTAATTTTCCTCTTTCTCACGAACCTTCCCCGGTTAACTTTTCCTTCACAGTCTCTAAGCTAGTATCACCTACACAACTCATTTGTCACTTAATATATGGGGTTTCACACTATTACTAAAAGTATACCATCTCTCATATCAAAGTAAAAACAATCCCAGAAAGAGATAGTATATATACACTATCTGTGCATCTACTGCATTTTTTTTTATTGAAAAGAAAGCATGGATATTTAACAAAATACTGACTGCACAATGAATATAGTGTTCTTGATGTCATGAAATACTAAGCTACCTAACTCATGTAATCTCTCCACCCCACCCTTCCAGAGAAAGAAATTCTAGAAGACGGACAGGAAGAAAACGCTATTTTGCAACTATACAGTGATGACTCAAAGAACTACCAATGAATGCTGAAACCACAGAAGTTTCTACAAGAATAGGACATTCATACAGTATCAAAATATCACTGAACAGATTACTTAGGAATTACAAAGGGAAAATGGTACCTTTACAGTGAAGAAATCTGGCGGACACCAAGGGATCAAAGTTAACATCACCAATAATGGGATAAACTGACAGCATGTGCCTCCTGATGTGATGCATTGAGGACACAACATCACTTATTTTTATTCCTGCCAAAAATGCACAACCTGAAACTAGTCATGAGGAAATAGTCAGACAAACCAAAAACTGAGGGACAATCTATAAATCAACTGACCTACAACCATCAACATTGCCAATGGGCAGGCAGATGACAAGTCTGAGGAACTCAGTATGTGATCTTGAATTGGCTCATGGATCAGAAAAAGATTACTATAGAGGATATCACTGCAACATAGGACAACCAGTAAAATCTGAATATGGACGGTAGCGTGGTACTACACTGTCAGGTGCAACTGTCAGGTTTTCTTCATACTACTTTGGTTATGTAAGAGAACTTCCTTATTTCACAGGAGAAATGTTACTGAATAATTTAGAGAAAACGAAATGTAAGCCTTATTCTCTAATTGTTCAATAATAATAAATACAAATTAGTGATAGAACGATTTGCAAAAATAAATGTGGCAAAACATATAGGTTAGAAATAAGTTTCACTTACTATCCACAAACATTTCTAACTTTTCCCCAAAAAATATTTTAAAAATTAGTATCATATCAAAAGTATCAATGAATCTGGGATATGTCACATTGTACTTGACAATCTTAAAGCAAGATACTATAGTAAGAATATTTCATGAGGGTTTTTTTGTTTTATTTTGTTTTTTTTGCAGTCTGTTCAATAAAAACACTCTATAATGTTAGCCACTAATTTATCTTCAAAGCTTTCACATTTACCACAAACTTAGCTAAAATGAGTAGTCTACTTCAATTAGTGAAAGTCCTAGAGAATACTTTTAAATATAGTTCTCTTATTTTCAAATACAGAGAAGAGAAAGCTTAAAAAAAAAAAAAAAAGCTAGGTGGAATAATTATCTATAATTAACATTTAATAAGTAAACATTTGTAATTCAGTTTTCATTAATTATGATTAAATATTCATCATTGACCACAAACTTTCTCTCTTCTCCACTATCATAAATTGTGATTTAGCCAATTATAGGTTTTCAGTTAAGAATTTACAATATAGTGGCATGTTAAATATAGGCCTTGAAAAGAATGTTCTAGTCAAAATACAACATGGTAGATATATGGATTCTCTATAGTCAAAATTGTATTAGCAACAGTCCTTTAAATTGGGTACCTTATTTATGAGATGTTCAGTAACAACTTCTCTTAGTCCAGTGTAGAGCTTTTCTCCATGTTTATGCAAAACCATTGTATATGCATTTCTATAGAGCTCCTCAAAACTAAGACCACTGTTATTCTTACGCTGGATTTCTTGAATTGCATTTTTCAGAAGGTCCCAAATGCTGTTTACATATTTTTCATCCATGGTCATCTGCAATATCCAAAAGAGAGAAGGGGAAAAAAGGTTGAGAATATTTCTGTTTATATCATAAATATTCTGACTATGACTATAATCCTGTATAATTTACGGAGGCATTAATAACTATCTATTTTAACAAAATAAGAATTGTTGAGTTAATAGAAACAATCTTACTCTTTTATAACCTCCTTCTCTATCCCTAAGTATAACAAAACTCTACTTTAAATCACAATTTATATATCCACAAGTCACTTAACCCTTCCTTGCTCCCTGCAAAATGTTTGCCATGCTAAATTCCAATAGTTCACTCACTCCTTCACATGAACTTATGTAGTTAAAAATAGTAACATACTTCTTATATTTGATCTGTTTAAATTCATACTGACTAATTCCAAGTGTGACCTTCCTGCAACCCTATAAGCCCAGTAATCTAGTCTACTGATTATACTTTTCTAGGTGATTTTTAAACTGTATCCTCACTCATATGCTTCCTGCTAAACTGAAAAATACAGCTGAGAGACCATATCCACCAACATTTTTTGGTTCTAAGCCAATATAATCTGCTAATTCATATAGTACAAGTACAGTACAGGAACCAGAAGTAAACACCACAAATTCAGGATGTGAGGCCCCAGACCAGGCCTACAGAAAACAGCGTGCATTTCAACAGGAAGTCTATGCAAAATGAAGTCTTTCAAGCCTAGTCACCTACTACAGGATCTCTTTTTTGACAATCACTTTTTTCATCATAGCTGATTTTTCCTCTCTACTAAATCATTCCTATTTACACCCAAAATTACTAGTTTTCCACCTTAAAAACAAATCTTCACAACCCTTTCTTAACTTCTTTCAATTTACAATAAAATAATTAGCCCTCGCCCACAGCAGACTAAGAGGTGAGTAACACCCTGCCCAGGCCAAGGGGTGACCAGTTTCTAAAACTGGGCCCAGGGACACAGTTCTTGGAGCCCTACCCCCACCCAGCTCTGCCCTAAATCCAAGCCAGCAGGCCCAAAAGGGCCAGCAAAACCCAGCCCACTAAACACCCCAGCTCCAAAACCCCACCCCATTCCCAAACCACACCATCACCCAACGACTTCAGCAACAACCAACAACTGGAAACCCACACACCCCTGGCCCATAGCAGCCTAATTAGGAGAACCTTCATCCAGCAATGAAAAGAGGCAGAAGCAGAGATCCATAGCTAAACACCAAGTCGAACTCCCGGTCCAGCTGAAGAGAGAGAGAGGAGAATGTATATGAGCAAAGGGATTAGGATCATGAGGAGGAGACTCACAGAGATGGCTGGCTGGAGCCATTGGGAGCTCATTGGATCAGAACAGCAACTGAGGAAACTTTAGGGAAAGGAACTAAACTCTCCAAAGATAGATGATCGTTTGAATGGCAAGGACAGGTTATGGAGCCTCTTGCAATAGGATCAGACTATGTTCCTGTGCATGAATTGGCATCTTGGAGCCCATTCTCTCTACAAGGGAACACCTAACCCAGTCTTAATAGTAGGAGGAGAAAATCAGACCTACCCCAAATAGGTAATACACCAGATCCACCTTGGGACTCCTTGCTCCCCTTGGAAAATGGATTGAGGGTTGGGGGAGACTGAGGGAGGACTGGGAAAGACTGGGAGGGACTGGGAGGAGGGAAAGAAGGGCAAGCAGGGATATACATGGAAAAAAACACCCCTTTTTAAATAAATAAAAAAAATTAAATAGCAAGGAATTGGAATCGTCCTTTATAGTCAGTGTCTCCAAGTTCCATTTTCCCACTATATCTTTATATAATAAACAATATAATTTTTATCCCTACCACTTCACTAGAACTGTGAAAAAGTCACCAGTGACTCAGAATATTCCTCAATCTAATGGTCAAAGTTCCAGATCTCATTTTACTAGACTTATCCAGCAGTATCTTGAAAAAGCTCACCAATTATATTGTTTAAAACAAAAATTTCACTTGCCTTCCAAGCACTACAGCCACTTAATTTTCTTCCCCTTTCACTGGTTCCTACTTGTCAGTTTGCTTCTGTTTCTTACCACCATCTCCAACCTACACTCATGCTCTAGAGATCTCATTTACTTCTATGATTTTAAATCGCTTTCAAATTTCCTATACCCTACCTGGCCCTGTCTCTTGCACATTAGAGATATTTCAGCTGCCTACAAAACATCTCAAACTCCTCAAAGTTTCAAAGACACATTCTAATCTTTTCCCCACATTCCACTTGCAGTCTTTTCCAACTTTCTTTCATCTTTGGCTATTTCCTCACTTCAATACCAACCCAAAATACAAATCTTGTTCTCTACCTTCAAATCACAAGCAGAGAGCATAACCCTTTACAGTAGTTCCATTAATACAATCACAGTAAAAGCACCATCGCTCAGATAGTTCTAACAACTACTTCATAATTCTTGGCCTGCTTCCAGAAAGTGATCTCCTGAAAACAAATCAAATCATGTCACTTATCTATTCACAACCCTCAAATGACTTTTCATTTCCCCTGGAGTTAAGTCAAAAGCTTGTTAAAGTTTCCCACAAAGCCTTATTTGATCTCACTAATCTCTCAACTTCATCTCTCACCCCTTGTTCACTCTGCTCTATGCACACCTGCTTCTCAACTACTTTTTGGAAATATATAACTAAACTCATTTTAGCTTTTGTGTTTCTTACCCTCTCTGTCTGTTTTTCCCTCAGACATATCTGAATGTCTGAAACCTGCCAGCTGACAATTAAGTGTCCATCCTATTTACAGTATCAGACTCTCCTCACTGACCCCCAAATCTACTCGTAACAGGTAACAAAATAATAATAACATTCTTTTTCAAATTAGTTTCATGGAGGCAAAAATTTTTTTTAATAGTCCCTAAATAATACTTGGTAAATAACAAGTATGTATAGTTGCTGACTGAGCAATCCTTCTGCTAATACTTGACCAAGGAACCTCTTTTGTAGTTCATAAGTCTACCCAACTCAGTATTTACAATCCGGGAAACACTAGTGAAATAGCACCATTCTTCCCTAATTGGGTTAGAATTACTGAGTTAGTGGAATTTTTTTCAAGTCATATTTATGCATAAAAGTGTGAAAAAGGAAGTATAAAAAGTCATTATTTCACTTGCCCTAACTGTAAAATAGCAGCTCAACTGAATCAAAAGGATCCTTAAACAGATGACTCAAGCTCAGTCTAACAACTTTGGAATAAGCTTCAAAATGTGAAATGTTCATACAATACTTCCTTCCATCCACACCCTTCTCATATCCAAGGTCTACTAGAGAGAATCTACCTCTATACCTAATCTGCTACTTATTTTTATCAGATATCCTGACAGACAAAATGGCATCTCTGGAAAATGTAAAGATGTGGTTATATGTAATTTTTCAAATGCAAAAAAGAGATGCAAATCAACACAGAAAACAATGGCATCAAATACTTCATTCACATGCAATGAGGTTTTACTCTACTTATACCTATTCCTAGAATAAAACAAAGATATCTCATGGCATTAAATAAAATATACAAAGCAGAATATAAAAAACAATTTCAATGAAAGAAGAAAATTGAATTTATTAACTCCAGAGATACTTCTATCACAAAATGTCTGTTAAGGATCTTTTCAGTCTCTACTATCTAATATAGCTAGACAAAGAACAAAGACAGATCTACAGCACAAGTTACAAAGAAGCTTCTAATATTACCTAAAATTCTCAACTATTATGACAATCTTCTTTTAAAATCTAAATATTAAGAGTTGTTTTCTAATATGGTAAGTAAAATTTTCTGTCATGCCTTGTAAGTAGAGCTTTGATTACAGCCAGAGGGCCAAACATGATCACCATGGCTGTCGCATTGTCAAGCCACAAATTATTTAACTCCTTTAGATCTTCATTTTCTAATTTCAAAAATAGCTCTAATAACATTACTTATCCGAAAGACTGTCATAAAAAAATAAATGAGAATATCATTAAAATTAGCATGATTCATTCTTGGGCACATTAAAAAGAGCCCTCAACCCCAACAAGGGTTTGCTTATAGAAGAATCTCTTAAATTCTCATGCGTTCAAACAAAATTCAAGAATAGCTTTCACACTCTCTGTATATAAATAGGTAAGATATAAGACAAAAGTCCGTAACAGCATAACTGCTTGAAATGCCTATCAATGCTAAGCAGTTTTATTGTAAAAGCATTATTTCTCTATTCATTTGTCTATCAATACTATCAGTCATGTAAGTAATTTCCACCCTTATCACCTCTAAAACGTGTCCCTTATGCATCTTTATTCATCATTAAGGCTACAATTACTATCCAAACATAGGGTGCAGATTCTCAACTGTTTGCAAAAAGTCTAATGTTTCTCAAATTATATACAGTATTTTGTAAATATAACTTGCATGTACTTCTTTTCCAGAGGCTAAGTACCTAGCTTTTAATCAGAATTCACAATCTAGGCTTATTTGTCTCAGATGACTGTTAATATTCTTATCTTAATAAAACCATAAAAAAGACACTTGACTTGCTTACATGGCTCTCAAATCCAGATTGCCAGCTCAGATTTTTGCCCCAAAGCCTAAAACTCCTATAGTAACTACCTGCTGCTTATCTCCAACCAGATTCAGAAACACATGTGCAAATACCATTACACAAATGCAAACTTCCTTTGTATTCTTATATTACTCAGTCACGGCATTATAAGCCACTTAATTTTTCAAACCAGAAGCATAAATTTTATCTTACATTCTTTCCTATCAAAATCCTTCTGAGGTAAGATGGAGAGTAGTACCTTAAAGAGGACAGGCACATCCTTCAAGATCCAGTTCAGGTTTCTTAGTGTATTTCTAGTCACAGACCCTCCTTCATCTGCCTCCTAGCCAGTGGGCTGTGTTTGTTTGTTTACATTTTACTTTGTGTGCACATGTATGGAGGGTGGGGATAAAATGTCACAGGAGGTATGTAATCAGAGGACAACTTGCAGAAATTAGTTCTCTCCTTCTACCATGTGGGTCCCAGGGATTGAACCTGAGGCTTGTTAGCAGGAGTCTCACTGAGCAATCTCACTGATCCTACACTCTCCCTTTATTAATCTGATACTTGCATGATTCTGAAACCGGTTTGGGTACCCATATTGAGAACCTTGACCTTTTTCACTGGCCACACCAAAATTCAACGTTTTCTTCAGCTCTTCCCTAACACTTAGAATCTATCTACCATTACAATTCTACCAATTACAATGGAATATACTGCTTTATAATTATTATTTTGTTGTCTTCCACCCAACCATAAGAATCTTAAGGACTTGTGGTTTTCTTCAATGTCACTTTAATGGTAGCAAACCACTAGCTATCAAATGAAGAGCTTGAGTAGAACATCATGAAACAAATTAAAATTAAGATGAAGAGAACTGTATTTTTGCATCCACTCTGTACAAAGTAGAAAAAGCTTTCAGTCTCTTATGAAGTAAATATTCTACCAGAATATGCAACAGGGTAGAGATGTGTATGTAAAAATCTGAAATTCCAAGCAATTAAAACTGATACAGCTTAATTATAAGCTTCAGCCTTAACAAAGCTTCCTTAGTATACTTTTCAGTATTCTTACCATTTCCAACAAAAGCATTTACTAAGGCAACACCCACTTTGGCTATAAATACCTCAGACTAGTAAAGTGGTCGCTTTTTTTGGTATTGTATGCCCAATAATATATACACACATATACACACAGACAGACACACACACACACACACACACACAAACACACACGTATAGCATGATGACTAGGTGACATTAGCCAAAGCTGATAAAGGATCTTACTTGATGACAGGAGTCAATGACATACAGTACCAGTAATAACCTCAATTTTCCAGCACTAATTCCTTAAATAATGTCAACCATCAAAAACCTAACCAAAGATCCAAGCTTTGAGGCAAACAACAATAGTATAAAGATACTGAGTAACAAGTTATTAAAAATCTCCAAACTTGGCTTTCCTCATGTTTGTGAAGAAAAGAGATGGTGTGCTGAATGGTAATTAAGAACATTTATGAAAGCACACAGAACATAGCATTTGCTTAATAAATGTAAATTTGCTTTTTCCTTTACTGAACAAGAGAGCATAAGTTAAAAAAAAAATCACTGATATTTTCTTTAAATGCTTTCTTTTGAAAATAGAGACCATTTGGGTGCTGCCAACTAAAAATAAAACAAAACAGCAAAAGAAAATCACCTCAATAACATATGCCATGAAGGAAAAATAACAACAACAACAACAACAAAACTCAAAGCACAGCAGCCTGCCTGGGACAATTCCATGAAAGCACAAAATAAGCCTACCTACACTCAACTGGCCTCTAACTTCAACTTACAAGACAGCTACATTTATTTAAAAAAAAAAAAAAAAAAGTTCAATTACACCCAGAATTTCAATCTTCAACATACGAGTAGGATACACAAGTATCATGTTGAATCATCAGTATTATGTTGAACATCTGAAAAATGTTCTTCAAACATTTTAAACTTACTTTTCAAAAACAAGATTAAGTTTCCAGATTAGTCTATCAAAGCCCATTGCACAAATTCTATTTATTATTGCAATAAAAACCAGAACCAGATACTGGGGAAAGACTGGGATTATCAGAGAGAAGGAGCAAACCTTCTTTGCCAATTCTCTGCCAGCTTCTGAGGCTGAACAGAGTTCTACCTTCACAAATCCTCAGACCTCAGATTATCCAGGTGCACAGGCTGAATTTCTGCCTTCTGCCTTCTATTTCTTTCCTCACCCAGCTATTTTACTTCCTGGTTCAACACTGCTAGAGCTAGGATTAAAGGTGTGAGCTCCCACAGCCTGGCTGTTAGGCCTTCAACTCTCAGGAGATCCAGAAGGATCTCTGCCCCCAGTGATGGAATTAAAGGCATGGGTCACCACTTCCAGACCTTCATGGCTTGGCTGTGGGTGAAGCTGTCCTCTGATATGCCAAACTAATTTTATTAAATATACAATATATCACCAAACACATGTTATAGATTCTACTTCAACTATATTCTTTAAATGATTTTTATATATGACAAACATTTCATAATTCAACATGACGTTATTAAGAGGCAATCATGTAAGTACATTTGCCCCTAACATGTTTAAGACTTGATTTCAGAAACCTTGGGGATAGTAAAACTTGAGAATGTTCAAGCCTCTTACCTAAATTATGTCCATGCATCTTCCCAATACTTTTAAGTCATTTCTCGATTATTTGTAATATTAATGCAATATAAATGTTATATGAATAGTTACTACACCGTATGGACTACAAGTCTGTAGAAATGTGATAAAAATGCCTTGGGTAAATAGACTGTCTTCCCATTTAAGCACAAAGTTGGCCAGTATCTCACCAATGGTCTTGTTTTCATAGTGGATATAGAAAAGATAGAATTTCAATGCAATTGTTAGAAAAAAATACATGAATGCATGACTTAAATTCATACTTCTATAATCTAAAATTAGTTGTTTTACTAATAATGACATTTTCCCCTTTAGCTGAAATCACTAGTTTTTTAAATAAATAAAACAGTCTTTCCAAATAAAACCTCTTATTAATTATAAGCCTGGAGAATCAACTAAAAGAGAGAAACAAATGAAAGTCTAATTGCCACTATGACTAGCTTGGTCTTTGAATGAATCTGTCAGCAAAAGACCCATCACATGTATTTATTACAAAGATATGCTATGGAATCCAGTTAACCTTACCTAAAATGGCCAGTTCACAGAAAGCAGCATGTAAGAACTTAGCCACCATCAGTAAGAGTACAGCATTCTCAAAATCCTTTTGAGAAAAAAACTGAATTCTGAAAAGTTAAATAATGTCCACAATGTGAAACAAAATGTTTTACACAAATTCCAAGAGCACACAAGCATTATTTCCTAAGTTTACATAGAAAAATAGCTAGAAAGTACCTAAGGTAAATCCCAAAGTTAAACTTCTTCATTTTACAAAATAGGAAACAGACAAAGTGAGTTATCAAAGACCACAAAACTAGTCAGAGCAATGAAGGAGCCCAAGGGTCCCTCTACTGTATAATGACAACTTAAATTATCAAGCCTCTCCATTCTGAGAAGTTCATAATTAAGGCCAGTATTAACAATGAATTACTATGGCTACATATTTATTTCAGTCTGATGAACAAGCTCTTAACAACAACAACAAAAATAAGGTGTTACTAGTTATTACTCCATAATTTAAGCAAAGTACAAATTTCTAGGTGAAATCACCTCGTCTAATCTTCAATTTCCTCATCTATTAAATTAATAAGTTTTCTCTAAAGTTTGTGTTATGATTCGAGAATTCAATGAATCTACCAACACTAAAAACCAAGGCCTAAAGGATGTAGGTTACAGAATGAATCCTTATGAATTAGGTAACCTCAGAGAAGGGCTTGATGAAGGGAGTTAACTTAACCCCCTTGGCCCTTTGATTTTGGCCAACAGAGGAAAGAGCTTTCCTTTCCTCTCAAGTACATGGCACCAAAGTGTCATCTTGAAAACAATGAACAGCTTGCTAAAGAACTGACCTTGGGAATATCATGATCATGGACTTTGCAGCCTTCAGAAATATGAGAAAATAGTTATCTGTTCTTTATAAGTTGTTCAGTATATGGTTTACTGTTAAAGTTACTAAGACAGTCCTATCTAGCTCTTTAAAATTAGGAGCTAGGGAGATGGTTCAGTCTGTAAAATGTGTGAGGGCGGATCCCCAACACCAATGCAAAAAGGCTGTGCATGGTGATGCATACTTGTAACAAAAATATCCTTGGAGCTCTCTGGCCAGTCAATACAGCTTAGTAAGTGAGCTTCAGGTCCAATGAGAACACCTGTGTACTAGCTATTTTTATGTCAACTTAACATAAGCTACAGTCAGAGAGAAGACAGACTCAGTTGAGAACATGCCTCCATAAAAATGGGTTGTAGGCAAATGTATAGAGGATTTTATAAATTAGTGATTCCTGGGGGAGGGCCCAACCCACTATCCTGGGCTGGAAGTTCTAGGTTCTGTAAGAAAGTAGGCTGAGCAAACCATGAGAAGCAACCCCTTTATGGCCTCTCCATTAGCAGATACTTCCACGTTCATTCTCTGCTGAGTTCCTGCCCTGATTTTGATGATGAACAGTGGTAAAAAAAGTGTAAGTCAGACAAAACCCTGTCCTCCTCTAATTGTTTTGGCCATGGTGTTTCCTCAGAACAATACTAGCCCTAACTAAGACAGTCTGTCTCAAAAATAAAGTGGAAAAGAAACTCAACCACTGAACTTGGACCTTGGCATTCCACAAGAATACATACACACATGCATGTGTTCATAAACAAAAACCACACACACACTACAAAAGAAAATAGTTAAACTTGGCTAATTTAACTCATTTAAAAACTAAACTTCATGTTTCATTTACATATACCAAAAAATATTAACTGAACTCTCTAATCCTTGTACTTTAAATTCATTTCACTGTTTACTACTTTAGTATACACTGTTAGCTTCAAGGAATAGGCTTTCTAAGTACATACTTAAGATACACTGCACTGTGCTGCATATAATGCAAAAGCCCCTGGGCTCCTAGATCTATCACCAACCAATATTTTTTTTTTCTCTTGTGGTTTTTCAAGACAGGGTTTCTCTGTGTATTCTAGAATTTGCTTTATAGACTAGTTTGGCCTAGAACTCATCAAGATCTGAATGTGTCTGCCTCCCAAATCGTGAGCTACCACCACCTGACTACCAGCCAATAATTTAAGCCACCTTAGAGTTATTTTTTGATATATTTCTATTAAGAAAGCATATTATTCCAGAATCTAAAAAGCACTTAGCAACATAAGTATGTAGCATGCAAGATCAACCCATGAGGGCATGCCCAGCTATCTTAACTTCCTCTAAAGTGTTTGTAGAGCTAGGGTTAAAATTGTGTGCCACCACTGCCTGGATGTTAGGCCTTGAACTCACAGAGATACAGATGATCTCTGTCTCCTAAATTACGGGATCAAAGGCATGAGTCACCACTCCCTGACCTTCATAGTTTGAGTGTAGGTGACTCTGCCCTGGGATACTCTACACTATTTTTATTAAATATACAATAAATTACCACATTTGAGATTAGTCAAAATATTTAAAGCAAAATCCAGAATAAAGTAGGTGTTTAACTAATCTTAACTAAAGTAGGAGTCTGCTAATCTTATGACATGACTTGTCTTTATTGAAGATGGAGAGTAAGTGACATAAAGAGAAAAACAATGTTCATTACTTAGAAAGGATGTATCAGTATAGGAGGCTAAAGGTTCATCAAGAGCGACTTTATAGAGAATAACTTGCAAGCATTGTGCTAAAGAATCTCTTAGTGATGCTGCTTTGCTGTTTTAGATTATCTTCAAGAAACCTTTTATTTTCCTAAGAAGGTAAACGTAGTAAAAAGTTTCTGGCCTGGCCTAGCCCCAAGATCCAGACCAAAATAATCACACAAAGTCATATATTCATTACAAGCTCAGGTATATTACTTGCTAACTCTTAAACTAACCCATGATTAGCCAAGTGGCTTGTACCTTTTCTCAGAGCATTTTCTGCCTGGCATTTCGGCTCTGCTCTTCCTCTTCTCAGGGTTTTCTGGTAGCCCTTCCCATATTACCCATCTGCCTTCTGGCTAATCATCGCCTTATTAAACCAGTAGGAGGGACAAATACAAAGTATAAGAGCATGATCTCACAGCAGGTAAAGACTTCCCTTTCAAGTTTTTGTTCATTTGCTCAACAGTAATATTTCTCATTTAAAAAGTAAAATAGGGGGCTGGAGAGATGGCTCAGCGGTTAAGAGCACCGTCTGCTCTTCCAGAGGACCCGGGTTCGATTCCCAGCACCCACATGGCAGCTAACAACTGTCTGTAGTTCCAGTTCCAGGCAAAACACCAAGGCAAATAAATAAAAGTTAAAAAAAAAAAAAAAAAAAAAAGTAAAATAGATCTCTAGATTCTAAGTCTTAACTGTACATAAGTCAAATCAGCAAGTTTCACTTAATTATTTCAGAATTTCAGTTGGCTTTAAACCATCAAAAGGAATGCTTTCTAGTAGCAAAATCTATAGGTTAGTTAAGATGACTACAGGGTTAGTTCTCAATTTCCTATTATTATCTAGTTAGGCAAGTAGGGCCCTGTGAGGTAGGCTGGTAATTAGTGACGTTTATGGTAATAGCTAAGCTTTTCAAGTGAACTCTTTTACAAAATCCCCTATTAGTAGAAAGTTCTATGTGACCATGGAGGACAACTCTTGAGGATGTCCTCCTACTACAAACCCTCCAGTCCTCTGCAATCTGTGTAAGACTGTGACTACCCTACAGGAAAGCCTAAACATTTTAAAATGAAAATTCTGGCTTTACAATTAGCAACTCTTTCTTTAAAATCTCCCAGTTACACAACGATTAGAAAGCAATGTTTTATACTATCTCATTTACTCCTTATAATTAGAAAAAAAAACTGTCCCTTGGTGTGCCATTTTATGTGAAGAAATGGGCTAACGAATACCGACTGTATTATTTCATTTACTAAATATTGTCTACTCTATGCCGTATACTATTGTAACTAGACTGGCAAAACCAACACAAAAAGACTTAATGTTTCCTCTAATAAAAAACTATACTTCCAAATAAAGAGATTAGACCATTCTATCAGAAATCTTAGCTATGAAAACAAAATAAAATTGGTAACGAAGACAAGAAAAAGAGTTTCTTGCTTCTCAGACAAGAGGCAGAATTGAGTAATAAATAATGCATGTTCAATAATATAACTGAGCCAGGCAGTTGTGGCACATGCCTTTAATCCCAGCACTTGGTGAGTTTAAGGCCACCCTGGTCTACAGAGCAAGTCCCAGGACAGGCTCCAAAGCCAGAGATATCCTGAGGGTGGAGAGATAAAAATAAATAAGTATGTTTGTTATTTATTATTATTACTTACACACATATACACATAACTGAATAGAAAGATTGCAGTTATTCTTGGAGAGGTAAGAGAATCACTTTGGGGAGGGGGATTTAAGACAAGGTTTTCCTGTGTAACAGCCTTGGCTGCTCTAGAACTCACTTTGTAGACCAGGCTGGGCCATCCCCCTGCATCTATGTATGGGGACTAAAGGTGTGTGGCCCCCTAAGTCCGGCTAAGAATTTTTTCTTCCCCCTACCCCCAGAGATCCTCCTGCCTCCCCTCTCAATGCTGAGATTAAAGGCATGTGCTACCACAAAAGAATTCTTAACAATTTTCATGTACAGAGACTAAAATTTTGAAGCTGGAGAGATAGTTCAGCAGTTAGAACACTGGCTGCTCTTCCAGAGGATCAGGGTTCAATTCCCAGCATCCACATGGCAACCCAGACTGTCTGTAACTCCATTTCTAGGGGATTTAACACCTTCATACATGCAGGAAAAACATCAATGCACATAAAATCAAAATAAGTAACAGCTGAGCAGGAAAGGTGAGAATGTACTAGCTAGGGACACATACAAAATGTTTCAAGTCACTGGGTGTCTATTCAAATTAAGTGACCGCTCTCTTTCAATTCTCTTCCGTACATCACATGAACAGTGAAGGCAAATAGGTGGTATCACCCAGGATAGTTTTTGCTAATACTTTTGTCTTTGTTCTGTAGATGAAGGAAGTAACTGAGGAGATATTGACAATACCATAGCTTGGCCTCCCTGAGGACATGAACACAATTTGAGAAGCAATCAAGCAAAAAATAGGGCAAAATAATGAAATGGCAATAGCTATATCTGTTTATAATGTTTATTGTGCCTCCAATAAAAGTTTTATGTGTATGGACTTTTATGAAAGATAGAAGAAAGGTTCAACAGTTTACAATACTTGCTGTTCAACTACCAGGACTGGAATTTGCAACCCAGCTCCTGCCAGGTGGCTCACAATTACCTATAATTCTAGCTCCAGGGGACCTAACACCCTCTTCTGACCTCTAAGGGCTCACACACAAATACACAGAAAATAAACTCTTTGTAAGAATATCTCATGATGTAGTATTATTATTTTTCAGAAGTCTTCCAATAAATGGAAGAGCCATGGCACAATGTTAAGTGTTTTAAGATCACTACTAGCTAACATAGTCCAAAAATGGATAAAATTCACTGTAATTCACAAGAACCCAGGATCACTGAGTTATTACTGTAGACTCATTATTTGGTTCTCACCAGGAATACATCAATGAAAATTCTGACATGTAATGGATAAAACTAAGACTTGAACTAGAGATAATTTATGTCTCTGAAGGAGATATTAAGTTACTCAAAGTGAGCCTGAATAAAAAGATAATCATAAAGAAAAATACTAGTTCTCAAGAGCCTGAGCCTAAAAAAGATGATAGCTGTGGCAATAAGTGCATTCTGGGCCCAGAATGAGCATATGGAATTCAAAATAAGCCTATCCCCTCAGAGCAAAGCTGTGTTTCAGAAGGTGAGAAAACAAGGAACTACTGAGGACAGTACAGAGTTCATTTATGGTTCAAGTAGTGGCTCAGACTGTACAATAAAGTGGGCTGACAGAGGACATGAACGTGTGTCCTGGCAGAGAGGCTCTGGTGAGTAGAGTGGAGATCAGCTAGGATACAGAAAATACTGAACCAGAGATTAAGCCTTCTAATGCTGAATCCAGAGAGACCTTGGTAAGCCAAACCTTTTACTTTCAAGTAATTTGTTTCAAACACTAAGATTTCCCTTCTAAGAAAAATGATACAGAGTCGTTAATGATCAACTACTTCACTTTCAGACCCAAACATTTCAAACCACTATTTGCACTAAATTAATCAATTACTATTGTTTGGCTTAAAGAACCAGTTTCTCATTTAATCAATCATTCACTACCCATGCACACTCTGTGGCTAAAAAAGCTGTCTTGTATAAGCACTGGGCAAACCCACAATCTAACTGAAGAGCCATACCAAAAAAGGGAGAAGACTGGAATTAATAAAACAAACAAAAAATGGTAAGTAGTTTTAGATAGATAGATCTGCAGTTCCCAACCTTCCTAATGCTGTGAGCCTTTAATACAGTTCCTCATATAGGTAACTGTGTATTCTAAGCTTTACTGTATTATACTACAAGATGGTAGGTAAGGCAAGTCCTTTTAGTATTCACATTTTATAGAGAAAACTGAGGCTAATTTAGGAGGCAGTGCAGCTATAAAGTGGACCTGATGTTCAAACCACAGTAGTACAAAGCCCACACTCGTAACTACTATTCTCTCAAACTCTGTACTTTTTAACCACACAACTAATACATATGATGAATGCTGAAAAACCAAAAGTTCCCCAGGATCTATCCATAGTTTTTTATCCTTACTAATAATAGCAGGAAGACCAAAAAAAAAAAAAAAAAAAAAAAAAAAATTCAAGTAATATTTTTTTTAACCTATTAAAAAAAAAAAAAAAAAAAAAAAGATGTATGTGGCTAAGATTCAAAGTCAAACAACCTATTCATATTCACAAAGAACCGGTTATAACCTGGCTCTCATACTTACAGACTAACCTAAAGCAAATTAAACTTTCAGGCCCTCATTTTGTAAAACAGATCACACTAGGATATAAGATAGTACAGTACAGAAAAGTGGCTCTCAAACCTCACAATGCTGGACCTTAATATAGTTTCTAATGTTGTGGTGACCTCCAACTGTAAAATTATTTTTAGTACTACTTCGTAACTGCAATTTGGCTACTTTTATAAAGCTTAATGTAAATATCTAACTTAGGGAAACCCCTGTGAAAGGGCTGTTCAGTCCATAAAAGGGTTAGAACCACCACAGGTTGAGAATCACTGGTATACAGCTTCAAGAATTAAGTCTGGACTGTCTAGCACAGGGAAAGCATTCAACAAGTTCTAGCTATATCTCTACCTTTTTGGATACTCATTACATAATATAACTAAACTCTATTCAGCTCAGTAATTCTAGAATCATAAATGGATTATGCAGAGTCCAAGCTGCATGCTGTAGAGAAAACAGAAAATTCCTAGAGTCCATCAAAATACAAGACAGTAGGTGAATGATTAAGAAAATGTGAGAATTGTAAGGTACTAGTGACCAAAAATGTTTTCAAAACTATAACCATAAATACTAAAGGAATAATTTTTTAAAAAGAAATACAAGGAACCAGAGACTTAGTCATTAAGGGCACGTCTTGTGAAAGACCTGGGTTCAATTCTCACCTCCTTGGGCAGCCAGGATGATGTGGTACCCAGATGCACAGGCAGGCAAAACACTAATACACATAAAATAAAAATAAAAAAATTAAAAAAGGAACACAGGGCTGTGGATATAATAGCTCAGTGGTAACAGGGCTTGTTTAGCATATCTGTGGCCCTAAGCTTAAACTCCAACATCACAAAAAGAAACCAAAACACAAAAAAGCAATACACAAAATAAAATGAACTATGTAATCACATAGTGATATGAAAAAAATCAAGATGTTAATGTCTTTATTTCCAAGTGGTAGAATTATTGGAATTATAAGCATGAATATTTATCAAGTTTTCTATCATGAGCCTATATCACTTTCATGATCAGAAAATCTAAATTGTCAAACCATAATAAATTAATTGCATGCCATATTTTATCTCAATGATTGTTACTATTAGTATTTTTGAGTTCATTTTACAACAGGCAAAAAGAATTTATAACTTATTTTAAAATAAATTATCCAGTAACATACAACATACAATCCTATCTACTAAAGCTCCTTCTGAGAACCCTGAAACAAAAAAAATCCATTCTAAGTTCTCCATACTTATAATATGAAAAGTGGTAATATTTATAATCATAATTCTATACTCTTTCTGAACTGGACTAATATTATTATTACCACCACCAAGCTACATTTAATGAATCAATGTTCTTCAAACAAATGACTATTTTATGTGAATGATTCAACTTCCTAATTAATGTACTATATACAAAAGGCCAAATTTTCACATTCTAGACTATGCTGCTGTGCAAATAGGCTTTAAAATTCATGGGGCTGGAGAGATAAAATGGCTCAGTGGGCAAGAGTGTATGCTGCATAAGGATCTGAATTCAGATCCCAGTACCCATAAAAAGTTGAGCATAGTTCTGTGAATGAATGTCTCTATAACCACAGCTCTATGAAAAGGTGGAGACAGGAGAATCCCTGGGACTTACTTGCTGGCTGCCAACTCATCTTCAGGTTCAGTGAGAGAACACATCACAAGGGAATGGTGATAGACAAGAGCATCCAAAGTCCTCTGGCCTCAAACATACCCACAGACACATATGCCCATACCACACACACACACAAATAAATAACAGACACTATTTTCTCTCTCTCATACAAACAAATAAATTCAGCATGGGCACTAATTTTCTCAACTCTTCCGAACTGCTGTTACATGAAAACTGGAACAAGAGCTGACTCGAGAGTCACAAAGTACATATCGCTCTTCCACAAGAACACAACTCAGTTCCCAAGTCCTTGCTTTTCAACGTCCCGTAACTCCAATTCCAGGTATCCAACACCTTCTGGCTTCCATGGGCACCTGCACTAATGGGCACAAGCAAATACATATAATTAAAAAACAAATAAGGGGCCCAGAGAGATGACTCAATGGTTAAGAGCACTTGCTACTACTGTAGAGGATTCAGGGTTCAGTTTCCAGAATCCATATGGTGGCTAGCAACTGCTGCAACTTCAGTTCCAGTGGATCTAATGCCCTCTTCTGACCTCTGTGGCAACAGGCACAAGCGTGGTACAGACATACAAGCAGACAAAATATTCATACACACACACATTAAAAAAAAAAAAGGACAATGAAAATTAACAGGTTAGGCTTTTTCTTTTCTCTTAATTTTAAAGCAAAGATGCACTAACTCATAACTATAAATATTATTCTGAAATTACTAAGTAGAAAGCATAGGTCTAAGTGTAAGCACCATTTTGATATACCTTCTTCCATAATTTCTCTGTAAGAAAATAACACAGAGGGGCTAGAGCCTCTGACAACCCAAGTCAAGAGCACTGACAACCCAAGTTCAATACTCTGCACCTACATGGCTGCTCACAACTGTCTGTAACTATAGTTAAAGGGTACCTGGCATTCTCACACAGACATACATGCAGGCAAAACATCAATGCACATAAAATAAAAATAAAAAAAGAAAAAATAATAACACAAATGCAAACAGTTAACTCCAGGCTTTGTGTGGTTAAGACTGTTCTTCAGCTTTCCTACATATACATTTCACATAGTTCTCTATAACAAGTACCTTCTCTAGGAAACAATTTTATTGAGAAAAATCAAATATGTCCCTTAAATCTGGCAATTATTACTGTAACTAGATATATATAAGAAAAAGACATTAACTATTCCCAAGTCTTTATTTTATCTCTCCATGCTCTAATGTTTGTCATGAATGATCTGTCAGTCACTTTGGGGCATCATCCACTGACCATGCTGCACAGATAAAATTCATCTACAATCATAGAGCAGATTACATCCAGAATTGTCTCTATTATGATTTAGCACGTCTCAGAAACAACTGACTAAAGTTACTTCCAGGACCCATGAGAGCTTTCTAGAGAGACAGGGCCACAACACAGGAGTGACTTTCACTCTCTCCTAATCTAAGGTGAAGCCAAAAATAGCAAATAACAGAGGACAGCATTTTCATTCAAGAATCAATTGCTCCAATTCCAACCAAGCCATTTAAAGTCCAAGTGAACAAAATTCTGGAGCATTTAGAGAGGAATGTTTTTCAGAGAAAAGTTAACCCAAGAGAGCACACAGTAGACAACACAGGAGTGAAGACATAATCTAACAGGAGGAAAGAATCTCTTCCAGAGGAATTACCTGGTCCAAAACCACACCAACATCCCTTCTAAATGATAATCAAGTACTGTAGCCCCAGCTGATATTCTGTGTACACTTCTTACAAAATATTATCAATAGGGGCTAGTGGTTAAATCAATGGCCTACTGATACTGCAGAGGATCAGAACTTTGGTTTCCAGCAGTGGAATGGGTAATTCAGGATGGCTCCAAGGTATCTGACTCCTCTGCTCTCTGTAGGCACCTACACTCATATGTACACACACACACACACACACACACATCATTTGAAAAAAATCTTAAAAAAATTACCAACAATAAGATGTAAAATAAGCTATATCCTATATAATGAGGGAAAGTCTAAACAATCAAGTCAACTTGTTTTTCTATCAACAGTTAAAAGTACAGGAAGTTATTTTAAATTTTGTAGGTTTACTTAAAAATTTAAACTGTGCATTGAGCTAGTGTAATATAACTTTCACTCTGTTGAATAATGTGAAGGCAAACTTAAAATATGCACTAAAAATATAAGGGAAGCGGATTTATCTGGTAAAGTATCTGGAATACTCTTGTTTATATATGAAATATTCTGTAAATTACCACTATTGGACAGTGAAAACCAAACATGTCCAAACTTACTCATTCCTTTTACATACCATTTTTTTTGGAGGGGGGGGGAGTGACCCAAACAAACCTGAAATGAGTAACTGAAACTTTTGCTTAAGGTACAGTCTACCATAAGTTACAGCTAACTATATATCCACAAGGTGTAACATACACCAGTTGTAGGAATACACACACATATAAGCATAATGGTATTTGTGTGTATGTGTGAAATACTATTTACAACTTCCGACTAGCAGTTTATGTGAGCTGTAGTTATATACAAGACCACTAATTTGAATGAATAGAATTCTGACAGTCCAAGGACTTGATTCCCAGAAGTCAATGAAATATCACTGGAGCATTATCTATCTGCAATAGCGGCTGATAATGGGAACTACCTTCGACTGTTATTTACTTATGAACTAGAAAAACAAAAACCTCAGCCCCAGTACTAAGTATTATCACACACTATTATCTTCAGCTAATGGAATTCTCTCCTGCTTTTATTCTCTAAAACTAGCTCCAGAAAAGAAATATCTTTGCCTTTCCACATCTATTGACAAACTCTAACTAAAGCTCTGGGATGGAACAGCCCCTGGATATGGTACTCAGTATATCTTAGACCAATGAAGGCATGGGAGAGGAAAACAGACAGGTTCCAGTAGAGGAAATGCAGAAGTCAAAGAGGTGTGGAAACAGATAAAGATACAACTGGTTACTCTGCAAATATTAACTTCGGATATAAGCTCTTCCACATTTCAACAAACAACAAACACTTCAAGAAAGAACAGCACCAAGAGCAAACATTTCCTAGAAAACCAGTGTCATTGTTGATTAAAAAACAAAACAAAACAAAAACCTACACATATATAAAGCAGGGGGGTGTCAATTTGACAATCACTTGGATGGCTGATTCAGAAGGAAAATTATAGTACTCAAATTCTACAAAGGAAAACATACTAACGAACTTTATAAGTGCTGCCTTCCCAAAATTTCTCACTTTCTGGTATAACTCTTTTAAAAAGCATTTATAATGTAATTAATATCAAGATAATGCGTTCTCTTAATTATACCCTTCTTGTTTACACAGACCCACTTACATAAAGGTGCAAGTTCTACACACAGACAATATGTTCCTTGCAAATTCGCAATTCTGCATCAGTTGTATACTTTTCGTTTTAAATATTAAGAATTCAGAGGCCCTCAAGTTCTCCAGGAAAAAGTTACTGAACTCAGACAATATTGTGGTTTTTCCTTTCCTCACTGCAAAGGGTACTTCAGGAAAAGCCTGTTTAAAAAGTGATGACAAAGACCCCTTTCCCTCCCACGCGACAGAATGCTTTTGAGTCTTGAAGAAAAAAAAAAAACAAACAAACAACTTTCTTTGGTTTTATTTTTAAAAAATCTGCCCGACTGCCGGTTTGTAATATCTGACTTTTATCTGTTACTGTAGCGACATGAACAAGTACGTCCAGTTTCTCTGTTAAAACAGGACATTTTAATTGCCTGCCACAGGCTGTGTGATCGAGGCATGACATCCCAAGTTATACTCCATCTACCAAACACCGCAAGTCTATGACTCAACGGAAAGCCAAGAGGAAAAGTTTCTGAAGAGAAAACGCTTGCTGTCGCTAAAAACGTACAAGGTAAAACAAGCCTGCGTGGCGACTATTCTTAGGGACTTTCTTGGCGAAGAAATGAAAAACCCAAGAGTCCAGTCCGTTCTGTGCCTGGCTCTCCTAGGAGTGGAGGGACCATTCTGAACAAGAGTGGGTAAAGTGCTCAGGAGCCTTGCAGGATCAAAGATGCTATAAATATTATGCTCCGTGTTAGTAGTGTTTGGCCATCGGGCATTTCGTGACATTTCTGTCACTGAGCCGCGAGGCAGGCGAATAGCAAGACCGCTCCTGATTGAGAGGGGCAGAGGCGGACAATCCTCCCCCTTCCCCATAAAAACCAAGCCGGGTCCTTCGCAAAACCACAAGCTAAAAGTTATACACACGCCCCACGCGAGGGGTGCGGCGGCGCGCATCCCCTCTGGGCCCCGACACCGAGGCCAGCGCGGAGGAGGCCCCGGAGCACCCCGGGCGCAGGGAACGGCCCGGGAGGCGAGCGAGCCGGCCCGCGCCGCCCCGTTGCCGGGAAGGCTCGCGCCCCGCCACCGGCGACCGTGGGGGAGGGGAGGAGGGCTGCGGCCTGTTGGTGGAGTTCAGCCCCGGCCTTGCGTGCGGCTCCCGGCCGCAGCTCCGGGACCCGGGCGCTGTGGGAGGACCGACTTACCGGAAAGGCCCGGATCCGCATCTTGGTGTCCTTCCGGCTGCCCGTGCCTTTGCTCAGATTCGACATGGTGCTCGGCCCCTCCCCGGTGGCGGCGGCGGCTGCGGCTCGCACTCCGAGGCGCCGGTGTCACATTGAAGGCGGGAGGGCGGCCGCGGGGCTCGGCGGGGGGCGGCGGCGCGGCCCCCGGGTTGGGCTGGGCAGCGGGCCGGCCCCTGGGCGGCCGCGGCAGCGGGGGCGGCGGCTCGGGCTCAGGCGGCTCGGGCTCGGGCTGCGCTGGCGCGGCGGCTCCGCGGGCTTCCCCTCGCGCCGGGCTCGGCTCCCTTTATCGCGCTCCTCCGCGATGGCGGCGGCGGCGGCGACGGACAAACATCTCACTGCGCAGGCCGAACGTCCTCCTCCTCCTCCTTCTCCTCCTCCGCCTCAGCGAGACGAGATCCGGCCCAGAGGGTGGAGGGGGGAGGAGGGAGGGAGGAGAGCGGAGAGGAGATGGGGGAGGGGGCAGGAGGACGGGAGAGGAGGCGGGAGGCCGCGACGGGCACGTCAGATCTCGCGAGATCAGGGCGGAGCATGCGGCCCGGGGCGGGACGAAGCCGGGGAAGGGGCGGGCATTGGGAGAATGGGTTGAAAAGAAGGGAGTTTTAAAAATGGGCGTAGTCAGCGTCTTGGGGGCGGGAACGGGGCGGGGCCTGAGGCGGGAGGTGTAGGCTGCGTTTTTAAAAGAGGGGCAACCGAGACCTGGGTAGGCGGAGGTGAGCGCTGATTGGTGGAGAGCGAAGGTGATGTGTCACGTGGGATGTGGGCGGGGGAAGTTCCGGGAGCAGAGCTGGGAGTGTTCTGCTGTAGGCTAGCCCGGCTGAACTTGGCTGGGGATGCTTGCAGGTAGTCTTGGGAAAGGGCGTGGGTTGCGAGTGGGTCGGCTTCACGTCCTAGAACCGTTCTGTGTTTTTCTAGGGCACGTGGCCTAGGAATGGGTACTTGTGCCCCAGCCAACAACTTGGAAGCAGAGTTTTCGGAATAAGAAATTAGTATCCTATATCAGAAACTAGGTGTTGCAATGCCTCTGAACTGAGGCAACCAGGCTTCTGACAATGAGCAAGCGCCTGGGTTTGTTGATGAACTCCTATTTTCTGCAGGATCCAGAAGCCACTAATGCTAAAAGCCGGTTTTTGTACCTATTGAAATAAAACAAGCGCCTAATGTAGGACAATATTTTAATAGTTGTGTTAAACACGATAGACACCTGCCAAACAAATCTTTGGTACCATTACTAAGAGCGGTGTAGATCATTAAAAACAGAAATTACCGTGGAATTCAGTTTGCTGTAGATTTGGAAGCATATTTTTATTTGTGCCAGGGTGGGTACACAGAGAAACTCTGTCTCGAAAAACAAACATACATGTGTATAAATATGTGTGTGTGCATATATATTTACTAATCAAAACAGAAGCTTAAGGAGAATGTAGCTTACAGTAAGCTAAAAATAAGACATCAAGAATGGATTAAGTAAAACCAAGAAGGGCTCTGGCAAATATAGTAAGTGTTGCATAGGAATTTATAATTTGTATGCTAATTGATCTCCATTTACATAATTATCATAATAGAAAACTTTTCTGTTGGCTGTCCTGTCATAGTTCCTTAGTAAAATTTAATATATGTTCTGGAGCCATCGGTTTGAATCTAAGCTCTACCACTTCATTAACTGTATAATAAATGTCTTTGTGGGCAAAGACATGGCTATTTTGCTTGTCTTCAAAATGGAGATAACACTTCTTCCTGAGTTGCTATTAAATTTGAATGGGTTAAAGCATTTAAAAGCCATCAAACGGTTGACCAGATGGCTCAGCAGGTAGAAGCAGATGTGCTTGCCCTCCACAAATCTGATGAGCCTAAGGTCTATCCCTGACCCCTACCTAAAGGTTAAAAAAAAAGAGAACCAACTCCTGAAACACACAAACAACTCTGACCACAAACACACACAAAGGACATAGCTTATGAACATCCACATTTTCACACATACAACAATAATAAAAATTTAAAAAATGTGAAAGTCATCACAGCAGCCATGCTAATACCTGCTGGCTATCGTATTATTTATTTATTTATTTATTTATTTTTTATTTATTTATTTATTTCCTCCTTCCCAAGTATTTTATTGGACCAGCAATAGTGGAAGCTGCCTTGAGTGTAGGGTGCCCACTGTGGTCAAGTCTGCGGCACTACATCCTGGTCTTTACCCCCATAATGCTGGAGCAGGTGGCATCCATTACTTGCTGTGTTCTTTCATATACTCCCAGCCCTCCTTGGAGTATTCTCTGGCTTTGGTGGGGCCCACGGACAAAGCTGCCATGACGGAGATGATACCTGAGTTCCAGGAGTCACGGAAGTTCGGAAAATTAATCTTTGGAGGGGCTGGGAGCTGTGGCATCTCCAGACCCGTCTGCTGGCACACATACTGGCTGAACTGGTACATTGCTGGTGGCACCACCTCCTCTGCCTTCCGTAGGAGAGCCTCGCTCTTGTCACTGGGCCCCAGCAGCTCCTGGTCATAGACAAGGTAGACTGCTCCCCCAGCTACACTTCCCTTGATGAGGAACCTCATTAGGGACCACACTCGAGCCACCATAGTCGGTCTCCCGCTTCACACCCCGCGCTTGTATTATTTATTAAAGCCGAAGTTATACTACTTTTTTAAAAGTAAATAAGTAAAATTTGTATGCTTTTACGAAATGGATCATATCTGAAAGCCAGTCTGTAGTTCAGATTCCACAAACCAGGAAAACATTTTTCAGAAAGCTGGAGAGCCCTTATAAGGTTATCAGTTTTATTTTGTCAAATGAAAAGGAACAACCAGATTAGGGAGATGGCTAGACAGATACCCTCCAAGCTGGGGACTGAGCTTGATCTCCAGTGCCTGTAGAAGGAAGGAGAGAACCGACTCAGAAGTTGTCCTCTAATTTATACACACACACATACTGGGTGATATGTTACATATTTAATAAAACATGAAATATTCAAGAGATTATATACACAGTCAAAATTTAGGCAGACAGCTCAGGAATTTCTTGATCCTTGAGTATAAGGACAAACAGCTAGGATTCAATAGCGAACACCTTTAATCCCAGCACAGGAAAAGCCTGGGAGTGGTGACCTATACCCTTAATCCCATAACTCCAGAGGCAGAACTTCCTCTGTTTTTGTGAGTTCAAGGCTACGAAATAGAGTAATTCACACCTTTAATCCTAACCTGGATGTGATACCAGAAGGGTATATAAGGCCTTGTAGGAACCCAGCAGAGGCAGAAGCCACCTGGAGAAGCAACCAGGAGCAAGGCTGAGGAAGTTGCAAGATAGCTGAGTGATAATTGACTGTGGTGCTTCCTCTCTCTGGTATTTCAGCCTTCTCCCGATATTTGGCTCTGAGCTTTTTTTCTAGATACACACATACACACACACAATTAATTGAAGTTTTATTTTTCAACTACTCAGCTTGGAAAGTGAAGTGAAATTTACAGAAAATTAGATGGACTTAGGATGTATGATAGTAAGTGGGGTCATCCAATCTCAGAAAGAAACTCCCTCTGATAAGGAGAATGTAGCCAATAATATATGTAATTTGTGGACACTTGGTATGAGGAAAGAACAAAAAGGGTTAAATATAAGGGGATTAAGAAGTCCTGAACACAGATAATGGACACGAGTTGTGAGAGAGGATAGAAAGCTCATTTTTTTGTTTTGGTGGTAAATAAGAATATACAATATATTCAGTACTAAAAGTGTAAAATGTATTATGAAGCTTCACAGCTCCTATTCTGAATACCAATTATAGAAGTTAATCACGGCTATGTATATAATGCTTTTATTTGCAAGTTTTTTGAAAACAACAAATTTATTTAAATTTAAAGAATTAACAAAAAAAATCCCATAATTTTAATAAACAAGAGATATTTTTGATTCAGAAATTGGAAGATTTAAGTTTTGAATACAAAACAGTTCTCTACATTGATTGATTTAGACTTATGAAAAACTGTACATTGACCTTTCTCAGTTTTTTATGAATTTGAGAAAATACCAAAGGCCAGACTGGAGGAGTTAACTACCTTAAACCCTATCTCAGCCAGGCATCTTGGCAAATTGGGGGGGGGGGGGCAGGGAGTACAAACAAAACAAAACAAAAAACCTATTATCTATTCAATCACTTCCATTTGGTTTTTTGTTTTACAAACACAGATTCTCATATTTGTGTAACAAACAAAATTTAAGTGCATTTAAAAGAATCACTATCAACTGTTTCCAGGGAAGCAGCATCCTCAAAATGTATATGAAAAAACTTCTAAGCCTTAGCAAACTATTCTATGTCTCATGGTGTCCCTGACTTGCAAATAAAAGATGACCTTTCAGGATATTATCTTTTGTGCAAACAGCCACCTTCCCAACAGGGCAAGCACACTGCAATAGGAACACACTAGATCTTGCATGCCTGACAGTTATTATTCCTCTCCTGCTGACAGTGTCCTGACACAGGGAAACAGTGGCCCCATTTCCATTATCCACATGGAGGACGTGCAGTCAGACAGGTCAGGCCAGGCAGCTGGGTGGGCCAGCCCCTCTCCTAAATCCCAGCCTGTAAAAAGTACCACACGGTGTTAAGAGCCTGTAAAAGGGAATAATAACCTCTTCTTGGCCATGAGTTTCTAGGTATCCAGGAAACCAAGCCACTGTAATCACCATTGCAGATGCACATGTTTGATTGTAAAGATATTGGTTATTAAATCAGCTCACAGCCTACCAATTCAATTAAAATGTAATGGTTTTGAACAGACCAAGACCATGGAAAGGGAAGTTGTGTGCTTTTCGGATTAGAAGACAGATGTAGAGAGAGTCCCAGCTTTCCACATAAAAGGGCTAGGATCGCCCTTCTTCTTAGTCTCCCTAAGAAGTATTACAGGTCACTAGACATAGAGTTGCTCAGATGCCTAGTAGCAGCATATACACTTGAACTGTATGATGTCATGTTATTAAAGGAAAAGGAGAGTAGACTGACCATTGATAAACTAACCACCTAAACTTGGACATGCAAGAACTGTATATCTTTACTATGTAGTTTTTCTTCTTATGTCCTGAGACAAGATGTGTATGAGACCTACAAGTATACGAAAGTTACAGCTTGAACTAAAGAAAATTTCTACATGCCTGATTACTTTATAAAAACACATCTCCATTTTTCCATCACACTGTCATGCTAAATATCTTGTGAACAGTTCTAGAAACTTTGTCATTGACTTACACAGTGTTCTGTTTATTCCATTTTTACTCGGTAAGTGAATACTTTGGAAATAAAAATATGTATATATTATCTTGGCAGAATACAAATTCACAATTAAAAATCACAAGCATTGAATCTGTTTTCTTTTTAAACTTACCTAATAGCATGTGCAGAGAAGCATATGTGCCATAGTGTGTATGTGGAGATCAGAAATAACTTGGTGAACCATTTCTCTCCTTCACCTTTATGTGGATTCTGGAGTTCGAACTCAGGTCGAACCCAGGTTATCAAGCCTCACCCAAACTTGTGAGGCAGATTCTCTTTTTACCTGTTGAACCATCACGATAACTTCCACATGATTTTATTTAGAAGAAA
This sequence comes from Sigmodon hispidus, assembly GCA_004025045.1. Lineage (NCBI taxonomy): Eukaryota > Metazoa > Chordata > Mammalia > Rodentia > Cricetidae > Sigmodon > Sigmodon hispidus. Next base: position 118,865 of record PVIH01001634.1, read on the forward strand.
AATAATTTCCTCTTACCAATAGCATTTTAACAGTAACCATTCCAAGAAGCCTCCAGGGGACAATTATATTGTGCACTGCTTTCATTCATGACAGCTAAAGTATACGTCAAAATTTATAACTCATTAGTTCATACTTTATAAGGTAATTTTGGAGTTGAGGTATAGCATAGTGCCAGAGAGCCATAAAAGTAAATAGTATAAACTTAGAAATTGTATAAACTAGCTTACCAAAAAGTATAATAAAATAGCATTATCTTTAAACTTCTTCAATAAGGTCTTGTCTATATTGTTCAGAGTTTGCAAAAACCATTTGCTTAATTCTCTATCTAGACCTGGAAGATGCCATAATGTGAGTGAATTAAAGCAGCTCTGGCAAGAGGATTAACAGTAACTGACACCCCAGTTAGTAAAATAAAACAATTTCTAGAGAAAAGTTGATTGTATGCCACCACAGTCTGGATCCTCACATTCTTTCTTGGCTGTTTTTTGAATAAAAGTATTGCACGAATTCTCTATAGTATTATAACAAAACCCAGAGACCGATATTGGGGGGAAAGCTGAAATATCAGAGAGACAGGGAACAAACCACAGCCAATTATCACCCAGGCAACTAGGGCAGAACCGAATAGGTCCTATCTCCACAAGTCCTCCGACTTACTGGGTTCAAAGGCAAAAAGAAGAATTTCTGCCTTCTCTTGCCTTACCTTTCTTTTCATGCCCAGCTATTTCAATTCCTGGATCAACTTTCTTAGTGCTAGGATTAAAGATGGATGCCACAGTTATCTGGCTCTGTTTGGCCTTGAACTCACAGAGATCCAGAGGATCTCTGCCTCTCAGGCATTAAAGGTTGGGGTCACCATTCTCTGACCTTCATGACTTGACTTTGTAGGTGGCTCTGTCCTCTAATATTCCAGACTATTTTATTAAATATACTACATATATTTAATATACTATATGTACAGGTAAGCAGATCCATTCCTAAAAAACGGTGAGTAGATGACTGAAGAACACAGAGTTAAACATTCAGGGGCAGGGGCAGTAAATAAGCTAGACTCTGCCTGCTGGGTGGCTTTCATTGTCACTTGCTCCTCAGCTTCTCGGGGTCTCAGGCTTTTACAGCCAGTGTGCTTACCCACTGAGCCATCTCTCCAGCACCCAGAAGTACTTTTCATCCTACTGTGAAGAAGATAGCCCATCTTATAACTGTGCCCAGGCTAACCTATCTTCCTTTCTCACCTGCTCCTTTCTTTCTTCCTTCCTTCTTTCTTTCCTTCCTTCCTTCCTCACCTGCTCCTTCCTTCCCTCCTTTCCTTCCCTCTTGCCTTCCTTCCTTCTTCACACCCTCCCTTCCTTCCTTTACTCACTTTCTCTCTTTCTTTTTTTCTTTCTTCCTTTTGTTTGAGCAATTTATTCACCACTGTTTTAAGTGAATTTACACAGCTGCCACTTCATGTTACATCACCATGGGTAGGGAAATAAAACAAGCCAACCAACTCTTTTATATATCAGTAACTGAGGTTTCTGTAAACACAAAGAATATTAGCAATTATATGGTTATAGGACAGCTATAAAATACATCAAATTAGATGATCTTTTGACTATTAATATTGTCCATGAAAAGTATAGTATATCTGAGTCAGCTAAACTGCTTTTCCTGCAAGACAGAAAACTTATCTCTGTCTCATTTAATAATAACCAGATTATCATCTAAATAACAAGAAGCCCAGAGTCATCTTACAACCCAGACATAATACATTTAGGTTATAGGCCAAGTTTGCCGCAGTTTGGGGGGCCCTAACCTCCCCCATTGGCTAGTGGCAAGGCAGCTACAATCACAATGTATATATCATTTATAGGCTGGAGCATAATGTTTCATTTGAGGCTGGACAAATGGTTCTCAAGCTGTGAGTCTTGACCCTACATATCAGATATTCTGCATATCAGATATTTACATTACTATTCATAACCTTAGCAAAATTACAGTTACAAAATAACAATGAAATAATTTTATGGTTGGGGTTACCATAACATGAGGAACTGTATTAAAGGGTCATAGCATTTGGAAGGTTGGGAACCACTGGGCTAAGAGGAAGAAGAGAGACAAACTCTTACAGATGCTGTGATCAGCAAATGGTTCCCAGAGGCAGACCCTGGATACATTGCATGGCTCATTGGCCAAGAATAGGTTACATGCCTATCTATCTCATTAGGTGGCAGGGAAATTCATATGGCTAATTCTAGTCATAGGGAAAGAATAGGTCTTACAAGTAGACCACTTTCACTTATTACTATAATAGAAATATACTATAATATAAATATACACATTTATATTTATTTTTGAAGAGATTTCACATTGCAATCAGTGTGTTGAAAAGTTAAGGGATTCAGCTGCCAAAGAAGAATCAGGTGATTATAGTTAAGAAATTGCATGAAGCAGGTGAACAGCTGGGTCCCTTGGTCTAGGGCACATGCCCCTGAGGTAAGAAGCTCAACTTCGGTGGGGAGCACAGTCTGCACAGAGAGGGACTAGTGTGTTAGCGGCAGGGAAGCAGGGGAGATCCAAGGTCAGAAGGTGACTTCAGCCACCTGAACCAAGGGCCCTGAGATGGCTTCTTGGCTTCAACTCGGAGTACAGCCCACCTAGTTCATGGCTTGTGTAATAGCAGTGGGAGAACAGCCAAGTCCCTGGGCACACAGATAAGAGGTGAGAGGTCAAGCGGTGACAACTGGCATAACACTTTGACCTCACATGACCAGCCAACCCTCTGAGCACATAGCTATTTAAGAGCCCTTAGACCAACAACTCACTAAAAGCTGACCAAGAACTAACTAAGAGAGAATTGGGAAACAATGGGCAGATGACAATGCAAAAATACATACAACAATACAAAGGTCAACAAGACACCACCAGAAGAAGCAAGTAGCTCAAGACCTGAACATAACAACAAAGAGAGAATAGAAGAAAACGACCTTAAAAACAGCTTTATGAAACTAATAGAAGCCTTAAAAGAGGATATAAAGAACTCTCTTAAAGAAATAGAAGAAAATACAAACAGAAAATTAGAAGAAATGAATACTGAAAGAAAATAAAGAAAACTAAGAAAAAGAAAACAAACAGGTGAAAAAAATTTGCCAAGAATTAAAAACCGAAATAAAAGCAATAAAGAAGGCACAAACGGAGACAAAACTAGAAATAGAAAACCTGAAAAAACGACCCAGAACTACAGATTCAAGCATAACCAACAGAATCCAAGAAATAGAAGAGAGAATCTCTGGGGTGGAAGACTCAATAGTGGTATTACATCAGTTAAAGAAAACACTAAAACCAAAAAAGTCATAACACAAAATGTCCAGGAAATTTGGGACACCATGAAAAGATCAAACCTGAGTTTGATAATTGGAGTAGAAGAAAAAGAAGAAGAAGAAGAAGAAGAAGAAGAAGAAGAAGAAGAAGAAGAAGAAGAAGACCAGCTCAAAGGCACAGAAAGTATATTCAACAAAATAATAGAAGAAAACCTCCCTAACCTAAAGAAGGAAATGCCTATAAAAATATAGGAAGCCTACAGAACACCAAATAGACTAGACCCACAAAAAAAAAAAAAAAGACTGCTCATCATATAATAATCAAGTCTCTAAACCTACAGAATAGAGAAAAAAATACTAAGATCTGCAAAGGAAAAAGGTCAAATCACTTATAAAGGGAGATCCATCAGAATAACACCCAACTATTCAATGGAAACAATGAAAGCAAGAAGGTCCTGGTCAGACATTATACAGACACTAAAAGTGCATGGATGCCCACCTAGAATACTGTACACAGCAAAACTGTCAATCAACATATATGGAGTAAACAAGATATTTCACGACATAACCAGATTTAAACAATATCTAACTGCAAACTTCACCTTGCAAAAAGCCCTAGAGGGAAAGCTCCAACCTAAGGAAACCAGAAACACCCATGAAACCACAGACAATTGATAAGCCCACAGAAGAGCATCTCCTCAGAAAAAAGGAAATGCAAGCTACTACCAAAAATGATGAGAAATATTAATCATTGGTCATTAATACCCCTTAATAGCACTGGACTCAATTCACCTATGAAAGGACACACCCTAACATGATGGATACAAAAACAGAAACCATATTTTTGCTTCATATAAGAAAGATACCTCAATTTTAAAGACAGACACAGGCTCAGAGTGAAGGGTTGGGAAAAGACTTTTCAATCAAATGGCCCTAAGAAACAAGCTGGTATAGCCATTCTAATGTCTAACAAAATATACTTTAAACTAAAATCAATAAAAAGAGACCAGGACAGACACTACTTATTTACCTCAGGAAAAATTTACCAAGATGAAATCTCAATCCTGAATATCTATGCCCCCAACACAAGGACACCTACATATGTAAAAGAAACACTTCTAAAGCTTAAACCTCATATCAAACCTGACACACTAATAGTGGGAGACTTCAATACCCTACTTTCACCCTTGGTTAGGTCAACCAGACAGAAACTCAACAGAGAAATAAGGGATCTAGCAGAAGTTATGACCCAAACGGACTTAGTAAATATATACCAAACCCTCCACCCAAACGAAAAGGAATATACATATTTCTCAGTGCCCCATGGAACTTTCTCTAAAATTGACTGTATGATTGTATACATAAGTGATACACAAAATTCTACCAAGGAACTTCTACAGTTGATAAACACCTTCAGCAATGTAGCAGGATACAAGATTCACTCAAAAAATCAGTAGCCCTTCTATACACTAAAGATAAAAGGGCTGAAAAAGAAATAAGGTAAACATCACCCTTTATAATAGCTACAGATAGCATTAAATACCTTCGAGTAACTATAACCAAAGAAGTAACATCTATTTGACAAAAACTTTAAATCACTGAAGAAAGAAATTGAAGAGGATATCAACATAGTGAAAATGGCAGTTCTACCAAAAGCAATCTATACATTCAATGCAATTCCCATCAAAATCCCAACACAATTTTTTACAGGCCTTGAAAGAACAATACTCAATTTTATTTGGAATAATGGGAAAGCCAGTATTGCCAAAACAATTTTGCTCAACAGAAGAACCTCAAGAGGCATCACCATCCCCGACTTCAAATTATACTATACAGCCACAGTAATAAAAACAGCTTGGTACTGGCAGAAAAATAGACTTGTGGATAAATGGAATCAAATTGAAGACCCAGACATTAACCCACACACCAATGAACACTTGATCTTTGACAAAGAGTCCAAATATATTCAATGGAAAAGAGATAGTATCTTCAACAAATGGTGTTGGCATAGCTGAATGGCAGTGTGTAGAAAAATGAAAATAGATCCAAACCTATCAACTTGCACAAAACTTAAATCCAAATGGATCAAAGACCTCAACATAAACCCAGCTACACTGAACTTGATAGAAAATAAAGTGGGAAATACCCTCCAACGCATTGGCACAGGTGTCCACTTCCTAAATATAACACCAGTGGTACAGACACAAAGAACAACAATCAATAAGTGGACCTCCTGAAGCTGGGAAGCTTCTGTAAAGCCAAGGACACAGTCAATAGGACAAAATGACAGCCTACAGACTGGGAAAAGATTTTCACCAACCTTACAAGTGATAGAGGATTGATCTCTAAAATATATAGGGAACTCAAAAAACTAGCGCCCAAAACCCTTAAAAATCCAATTAAAATTGGCGTTCAGAATTAAAAAGGAACTTCTCAGCAGAAGAATTAAAAATGGCTGAAAGGCACATGAAAAAGTGCTCAACATCTTTAGTTATCAGAAAGATGCAAATCAAAACAATTTTGAGATATCACCTTACACCTGTCAGAAGGGCCAAGATTAAAAACACAGATGACAGCCTATGCTGGAGAGGTTGCAGAGCAAGAGAAACACTCCTCCATTGTTGGTGGGAGTCTAAGCTTGTTCAGCCACTCTGGAATGCAGTATGGCGGTTTCTCAGAAAACTGGGAATCAATCTCCTCAAGGATCCACAACACCACTCTTAGGCATATACCAAAAACGCACATTCACACACCAAAAGCATTAGCTCAACTATGTTCATAGCAGCATTATTTGTTTTTTTTTTCTTATTTCTTTTTTTTCCTTCTTTATTTATTTAGTATTTATCAAGAAAAACAGTAAAATGAATTTAAAATGCTGATAAGTTAACAATAACTATGAAGAAGATAAAAATCATAAGTATGACTTATCAAGGGTGATAATGCAAATAAGATTACTACACATATATTTACTTTGTGTTCAGCTTTCCCTCTTAATTTTTTCTTTTTCATCCCTGTATATCCTTATTCAAGGTCCATTCCCCCTCCTGCCACATCAGGTCATTTTTTTTCTCCACAACTCCCCATCCCCTCCCTGGGCAGGTCCTATGGTCCTATGGTCCCACTGACCCAATAATGCTTAGATCAGTCTCCACTCCTGGCAAATCCAGTTTTGTTCCCCCTCCCTTAAGAGTGAGTCAGGTGTTCCTATAGTTGGAGTGGGATCCGAAGGGTCAGTCCAGGGTGTTTCTGATCCCAAGCTGATCAGTGGTTGTGGTTTGCAGCCTGGGCATGCTTGGCTTTTTTCTTGTTTGTTTGTTTAGAGACCACTAATGAGTGAGTACATCCCCTGCTTATCTTTCTGAGTTTGTGATACCTCGCTCAGGAGGATATTCTCCAAATCCATCCATTTGCCTGTGAATTTTAGGATATCGTTTTTTTCTTACTGCTGAGTAGTATTCCATTGTGTAGATGTACCACAGTTTGTGAATCCATTCTTCAGTTGTGGGACATCTAGGTTGTTTCCAGGAAACTGCATGCTGCCTTGATTCCCACGCCATAATAATAATAATGGACTAAACACAAAAATTTAAGCCACCTCAATTAAAATGTTTTTCCTTTATAAGAAAAAAAGTTATGAAGAATAGATATGTGTGTGTGTTAAACTGAGTAGTTAGCTAATGAAAATGCATGATCTCAGTCCCAAATGTACTGAAAGGAGAGCTGTCATTTACAAATGATAAATGATAATTTACAAAGAGCCATAACATGTAACAGCCACAGACCCACAGAAAGGTGAAACCTTCCGCATAGATGTGACATGTATATACTTGTTCTACAGATACCTTCACTCTCTGGGCTTCTCTTTCAGAAGCACTTAGCAAAATCTTATTCCCTATCTTCTTCTGTCATGTGGTCTCTAGACTAGAGTCACTAGAAGCAAATGGAAACGCAGTGATTGCCCACACACTGGATTGGGAAGATGATGAAGAGGACTCCTTGCCTACTTGTTCTTTTTAAAAATTAATTCATTTTAAATAACTTGTAAATGAAAAACAATAACAAACATGCACCTAGGTTAATGAAGCCGCTCAAATTAGCCCAGTTCCAAAGTCTATACATCTTAATGAACTTGCTTACAGTTACAATAGCTATGCTGAATATTTAGACTTGACTATTCAAAAGTTTGTGCCATTTACTCCAAAAACCACTAAATTCTTGAGGCTGTCCTTGGTTTTTTCCAAAGATGTGAAGAATTGCCCATGCTCAGCCAACTGAATGGAACTACGTTAGCATTCCAGATCAGTTCTAGTCTATTTATTGCTTCTTTTCAGAGGATATCAACTCACTTTCTAAAGGTAAAACCTAACTCAGGTTTCTGGTGCTCTTATTTGGGTAGCCATTCTTGAGGAAAAGAAGGCTGTTATTGGATGGACATAATAATCCATGCCATTTCAGGGCGGCTTGGTCTGAGTCTTCCTCACAACCATTGCAGTTGAAAATTCTTATTATGGTAGTGAAGAGTGATGGCGTCAGTTAGTTGAGTGACTCTGAGCGCACCTAAATAAAAAAAGATTAATAACAGCATTTATCATAGTTGTGAGAATTAATTGATATAAGAAATGTGATGTGTTCTTATTCAGCGCCCTGAAGATAATAAGCACTTGGTCAAACTGGCCTCCTGCTTCATAGTGAGGGTCATTTTACAGGTAAGAAAGTCATCTCTGAGAGGCAAGTAACTTGTCATATCTGAGGGAAGTTATGTATCTTACTTAAGAACTCCACAACATAATAAGAAAGTCACAGCAGAAGGATCCAACTTCTTTTAACTAATTTCAGATATGATCAGTTTGAGAGTCTGTGTTTCTCACTATGTTGCTTTTCTGTTAGGGTTATCTATTTTGCCATAGGAGGATGAGAAGAAATGCATAGCGGTCAGGGGTCCAAACAATGAGAGCTTATCTAAAAAATTCTGTACCTACAAGTCACATTGTAGATGTTGTTTCATAAACAGAAGAAGAGGAGGAGGAGGAGGAAGAGGCAGCAGCAGGAGCAGCTATGGCAGTTGCTGTATCTAAGACACTGACAAGAGTCCTTTGTTGTACCTTTGAGTGATGGGTTCAAAATGTCCTAATAGACATAGCTCAGTAAAGTAAAGGAGTTTGCCCAGGCTCATACATCAAGCAGGTGGTTTGGAACCCCAGCAGGAAGTTTGCAAGGCTTTCACCAAGTTCTTGACCTCTTTAATAGATCATTCCCTTGCTCTGAAAAAAAGCTCTGTGGTTCAAAGTGAACTTAGCATTAATACATGATGTAGCCAAATCTTCAATGGCCGGAACCTCAGAAACAAGATAAGTCTATTTGGTGAGATAAATGTCATGATCGTGAATGGATAAAGTTAACGAGATGACACAGTAGACCAAAGCAACATGCTATCAGCTGAAGGAAAGATGCTCGTGGCCCCATTTTGGGATACGTTTCCTGCAGCCCATTCATCTTCATGCTATTTGTATCCTTGTGCATTCCCACTTACACCATTAGGATCTATAATCACAAAGAACATCTCTGTGTTCTAAAAAGCACAAATGAAGGGACAAAGATGTCATTTTGCTGAATATATTCTTCTCAGTATATTTGAGAGAAGAAGCAAGTTTTTAAGTTTTGGGGCAAGATCAATTTGCCAGGAAAAGTGAACATATCCGAGTAGGCTCTATATGTTTAAGTGATGTTTTTCTCACTAACAACAGCGGTGCTTCTTTTTGCTGAGGAGTGTGCATTTTAGGGATTTGGATAAATTGCATGTGCCTCAGTGGGAAAATTACAAAAGAGAATCTTGATATGGTTTAGCTAGCCTGTGAGAGTGCCCTTCAACATCAAAATTTTAAATTCTCTCTCTCTCTCTCTCTGTGTGTGTATGTGTGTATGTGTGTGTGTGTGTGTATGTGTGAGTGAATGAGAGAGAGAGAGATGTTTGTGCACCCCTGTTTGAGTACAGGCATATGAAGGCCACAGCATATAGAGGTCAGAGGGACAACCTTGGGTATCAATCCTTACTTTTCGCCTTGTTTGAGTCATGGTCTTGTGGGCTACTGATTATGCCAGACTTAATGATCTGTAGGCTTCTGGGGGTTCCTTTATCTTCTGCTCCTATATTCCAGTAGGATCCGTGCAGTTTCAGATGCACACTATCCTGTCTGGGTTTGAGTGGGTTTTAGGGACCTGAATTCAGGTCCTCATGTTTGTATAATGATGCCCACTGAAGCCATTTCTCCATCCCAACACTGAATATTTAGACATTCTGATATATGGTACGGCCAACATCTTTTTGAATTATTAAATAACTAACTCCAAAGTACAAAAATAAATACATAATTTTGTATGTTAAATTTATCTTCAAAGGAAGAAAAAAGAACCACAAATGAATTACAAATCTCTTTAACAAATGCAATCCAAAACCAAAACCTTAATATCCAATGCCCCTAAGCACTGTGTTCTAGAAGGGAGACATTATTACAAATGACACACACAGTCTATTACTACTAGGATCCCAGAGTTTCTAGAAAGTCTCTGACCAGACTTTCCCACTCATTGGGGGCACTTATTTAATTGCACTTTTGTTGTTGTTTCTTCCAAAATGGATTTGCTTTAGGATTTTTTAACATAACAAACTTACAAAAGCATTTTCACTATAATTTGATGTTTTGGAACTTGGTCTATATCCTTTCCCAAGTATCAACTATGTCATAAACAGAGCCACCCTGATGCTATCCACAGTGTGTCTGAAAGTGTAACATTAGCTCGAGCTTTCAAATGTGCTCAAATTATGCATATCTCTGTACTGGAAAACATATGAAATTCTGAAATAAATATATATTACCCCATATGAGTGAAAATGCTATAGCTCTGATAATTCTCAGAGGTGTATTTGAATCTGGATTCTAAGACCATATCTTTCCTTGGTTTTCATCTTCAACTATGACTGATTTGCATTATGCAAGATGTAATGTCTAAAAAGACATTAAAGGGGAAATTAAACATTTAAAAATGAATAAAGTATTTTCAGGGTATTCCTTTGAATTATAAATTCTTAACCTTTTTTGTAGTAAGTAGCAAGTTTATTGTAAGCATTAAAGAAAATAAAAGTCTGAGGCTGGAGAGATGGCTTAGAGGTTAAGAGCACTGACTGTTCTTCCAGAGGTCCTGAGTTTAACTCCCAGCAACCACATGGTGGCTCATAACCATCTATAGTGAGATCTAGTACCCTCTTCTGTACACTGTATACATAAAAAATAAATAAATATTTTAAAAAAGAAAATAAAAGTCTGTTTTTTACATTAAAATCATAAAACCTAAGAACAATAAATATTCTTAAAATTTTGCAATTTGTTTTCCCATTTCCATCATGCACAGTATATAGCTTTACCTTGTGATAAAACCCTGAACATACTTCTTGATTTCAATGTTGAAGGACAATTTTTCATGAGTCTGGATATTGCTCTGCACTCCTTCTTTTCTTCTTTCCTCCCTTCCTCCTTTCTTTCCTTCTCACCTCTCTCTCTCTCTCTCTCTCTCTCTCTCTCTCTCTCTCTCTCTCTCTCTCTCTCTCTGACAGTGTCTCATGTACCCCAGGCTTGCCTCACACCTACTGTGTTGCCAAAGATGACCTTGAACTTCTATTTGTTTTGTTTTTGGAGATAGGGTTTCTCTGTGCAGCCCTAGCTGTCCTGGAAATCATTTTGTAGACCAGGCTGGCCTTGAACTCACAGAGATCTGCCTGCCTCCAGTGTGCTTGAATTAAAGATGTGCACCATCATACCCCAGCAATCTTGAATTTCTGATTTTCTTGCTTTTTCCTCCTGGGGATAACAGCTGTGTATAACTGCTCCTATATGATGCTTGAGATGAATCCGAGGGCTTTGTGCATGCTAGGTCAGGACTCTGTGAACTGAGCTACATCACCAGCTCATGTACATCTTTCAAGTGGGGTTTCTGATTGTTTTTATTACAATCTTTGTAAGAAAGTTTTGAATAACAACCTTGAAAAACAGTGTACTCTATAGAACAAAGAACAGATATACCTATTGTCAATATGTGGTGGTTGGAACAAGAATGTCTCTCATAGGTACATATGTTTGAATGCTTAGTCCCCAGTTAGTGGAACTATTTGGGAAGGATTAGGAACTGTGGCCTTTTGAGATAAAGATTGTCACTAGGAGGGGGCTTAGCCCAGGCTCCCTCCCTCTCTACCTACAACTTGAAGCTCAGTTACATACTTTCAGCTACTTCTCCAGTACCATGCCTGCCTGCCTGATGCCATGCCCCCCCACCATAATGGCCATGTACTAACCCTCTGAAACTGAAAGTAACGTCCTAATTAAATGTTTTCTCTTCTAAATTGCCTTGACCCTGGTGTCTCTTCACAGCAATAGAACAGTCACCAATATACTATATTAAAGAGTTAGGTTCCTTAGCTTAGGATTTCTTACTTATTACACAACACTGCATATTCGTCTGTCTACGCTCATTTGCAATACCCTGCATTACCCTATTGAAAGCAGGTGTTGGGGTGCCAATGCAAATGCTGATGCTAACCCTAGCCCTGACCTGGGAGTCTCATGTTGTCTAACAGCCTTCACTGATTGTGGCATGTTAATTCATTAGCGGTTGTTTATATTCATAACCAAATTGACTGGATTTAGAGTCAATTGGGAAACCAACTTCTGGACATATCTGTAAATCCCTATGCAATACAGTTTAATAGAGGAGGAAAAAAAACGCACCCAGAATGTGAGGCACCATTGCACAGGCTGAGATTCCAGGATGAATAATGCGTTAAGGAAGGGGCATAGTGAGATGGCTTGGTGGGTAAAGGTTCTTGTCCCAAAGCCTGACAACATGATTTAGATCCTTGGGACCCACAAAATGGACAAGTGGTCCTCTGACCTCTACTTGCATGACCTTGTATATGTATATGTACACACAGACAAGTAAATAAATGTTTAAAGGGGGAAAGATGGGGCTGGAGAGATTGCTTACAGACTAAAAGTACCAGGATTAGAGTTCAGTTTCCAACAGAAATATGTAATCTTGGCTATATATTTCCTGTTGTAGCATATTCTCAGGTTATTATTCAAAGCTGTTTAATGTACCTATCTCCTCATCTGTAGAGTGGAAATAAAATAGTACATAAGGCTGGTAAAAAATTAAATATTGAAATAATGGGAAGCACTTAAATCAGGGCACAGAATTTAATAAGAACTTTGTGCATATTGGCCTTTATTACAGAACAGCAGTGTTTATTTCCTGCTTGAAATTTGCTGTGTACTATTCTTTGACAAGAAAGTTTGACTTTTAATTCCTTGACATTGTAACATTTTATTTTGCTAAATGTCTGTGTTGGACTCTTGGAGATTCAAGGTGTATTTATGTCTGACATGTGTCAAGGGGCACCTTTGGCTGCCACCTGGGAAGTGTCAGGGATGATGTACTTAAAGCCTATTTCTATTTAAATTTCCTTAGAGAATTTATGGGGCTAAGCACTCCTGAACTGTTTAATTTAAAGATTTACTGCTCTGTCAGAGAAACTAATTAAAACACATTTGAAGTGTTAGTGACACAGTATCATTAGTCTCTCTTATTCTTCTAAAATGTGAATGAGAATGTAAAAGAGAAGGGTGATTATTTATTCATTCAAATTGTATGCTTATGGGTGCTTTGCCTATATGTATGTCTGTTCACCAAATATCCAAAGAGGCCAGAAATGAATATGTGATCCTCTGAAACTGGAGTCAGAGATGGTTGTGGGCCACCCTATATGTGCTGGGAATTGAACCCAGGTCCCCTGAAAGAGCAACCAGTGCTTGTAACTCCTGAGCCATCTCTCCAGACCCTGAGAAGCGTGTTTCAAATTGCTTTCTAGCATTACATATTATCTGCATCGGACTCCTGTGAATCTACATGATATTAACTACTGAATTCATCAAAATACTCAGGACTTTAAGAAAGTCTACTTACCTTTAGGTTTGGATAGATTTGTACTATTAGCCAGACAGCACTAGTAGAAAATCACCAAGCCTTTGTAAACTATACATAAATTAAATCCAAATTTTTATCACTTTTAATCATTTCAAATTTCTTTGAGTATATGTATATATGTGATTATTAAAATAGTATAGTAGCAACAACAGATGTCTTAAATAGTCTTTTAGTGGATATAAAGGATTATTAAAAATAATGTTAACTGTAGTAACAGTTTTGAGTTCTGTGTTTTAGTCTTTTGTCCATTCCCCTCTGGAGAGACTAGCCTGAGCAACCTCAGGCTCCTAAGTGTCTTTGAAGACCACTACCTCAAATCAGGCTAGGAAACTGTCATACCTCAGAGTTAGTCCACTATCATCATAGATCAGGCATATCCCTTCCCTCCTACATACCCAGGGTTTGAACCCACACACTAATTACCCCATATTTCATGGAATCTCACTCTTCTGGACATACGTTAAAGCAAAACAGATTCTATCTTTCAACATAAATCACTCTCTTTTTATTCCACCCCCAAAGAGCCCCATTATTTCATCAGGGTGAAATATAACATTTAAAATATCTATTTCTGCCAAGTGATTAATGGTGATAATGAATCCAGCGGAGTGTCTGGTACATAAATGTTTTGGAGAATATAAAACATATGGTGATCTTTGCTGGACATATATATTCTGACAGGGACAATTTGGAGAGATTTCTTAAGCCACAGAGAGTGACACTAGACTTTAAAGGCTCTACCGCAGGATAGAGTTGTGTTTAGCAGTATGTTATTCATTTATAACTATTTTTAAATCAATGGCTTTAAAAATCAGTGACTTCAAAAAAGCAGTTATTATTTTATATGTTTGAGTGCTTTTACTCCATGTATGTCCATACACTATATGTGTGTTGGGTGACAGCAGATGCCAGAAGAGAGAGCATTGGATCCCCCAGAGCTCAGTTACAGACAGTTAAAAGCTGCTGTGTGTGTACTGGGTTTGAACCCAGTTCTTTTGGAAGAGTAGCCAATAGTAGCCTATACTCTTAACCATTGTTGTCTTCCTAGCCTGTCTCTTTATTAATTTGCACCCCCTTATAATCCAGTGTCATAACTCTAGCCTCTTTCTTTGTATTCTCTTATATTCAGTGTATATGGTTTACTGGGCCCAGTCTTACAGGGCAAATATGATGTTATGTGAGTTTCCTAGAGTCCAAGCTGTTGGTAATCCAAGGCTTGTCAAAGATCTTGACTGTTTCTGGGCATCAGTACAAGCCCTATAAAGAAAGATCAGTTACATGTTTTCTTTAGTAATGACATGAGTTAAATAATGTACCCTCAGATTAAATGTGTCACCTATTCAATGGAGTTCTTCCTTTGATGCTTTTTTGTATGAAGTATAAAAACTGGGGAATGTTAGCAGCTGCCAAACTGCCAAATATTATGTTAACATATTCTACATGCTGAGCAAGCATGTCACTCCGTTTGTCTGACCTAACTGGACTCCCTTCTGGAGAACCTGTTTCCACTGTTTTTAGTAAGTGAGCAGCAAACCATATGATGATACAGTACTGATGTGAACTGGTGGCGACTTGATAAACAGACACATGCAGGAGTCAGAAGGCTAAATAAAACCAGGTGAGAGGGTGGGGGCTGGTGCAGCTTGAGAGAGAATTTAGCCTGTAAAACGTTTGCTATACAACCATGAGGACCCAATGTCTATCCCTGGGATCCTTGTAAAAAGCAAAGCACAATGGTACCCTCTTGTAACCTTAGCACTGGAAAAGCAAACACCAAAGACAGGCATATCTCTGGGATACCAGTCAGCCATCACAGCCTGATCAACAAGTTCTAGGCTCTGAGACCCAGACTCAAAAAACAAGGTGGATGGTAGATGAGGAAGAGTGATACCTGAAGTTGTCTGCTGGCCTCCCTGGAAAGCCCCCACTCAGGACACACCCATATGTGGACATGCCCCCTGGAGGACACTCCCACAATGGGCACGCCCTCTCCTCCCGTGTGCACCCACAAAAATAGGTAATAATGATCACGTGTGTGGCTTCAGGGAGTGGAGAAGGAGTAACAGACATCTTGTTTTGTTTGTTTGAGATACATCTGTGAAGAGCAGGTAGTTCTGGAGCGTGTAATCAACATGCAGAGAGCTCAGATTACAGATGCATCCTTTCATACCTCACCAGCTTGACTCTAGAGAACTTTGCAGTTCCTTCTAGTGGTAATCTTTCTAACATAGAAGGCTGATTCCCATAAGAGCATGATCCAAAAAAGATAACATGTAAGCCACTTAAGTTTTTTTTTTTTAAAGACAAGGTCTAATTATGTAGTTTGTCTCTTCTGTAACTCACAGAAATCAGCCTGCCTATGCCTCCTCAGTGTTGGGATTAAAGTCCTATGCCACTATGTCTGGCCTACTTATATAAGGTAAAGATTTTTAGAAGTTGTGTTAAAAAAGAGAAATAGATGAAATAAACCTAAACAATATAATTGATCTCAATATATCAACAGTGTTATTTCAATATGCAATTTAAAATTTTTGAGGTATTTGCATTCTTATTTCTATGGTAAATCCTCAAATCTGATGTGCATTTCACACTACAGCACATTTCAATTTTAAATTTAAAATTAAATTTAAATTAAAAAAAATCCACATTCCATATGCTCAATTGCTACCTGTGGCTGGTAGCTACCTTATTGCAAAGATAGTTGATGAAAACCAAGTGTGCTAGCAGGAGGTACATTTCCTGGTCGTCTTGCATGGCCATGCATATTAATCAGATTTCCACTACTATGGCAAATACTTGAGAAAACTTACAAAGAGGAAATACTTACTCATGGTTTCAGCCCATGGTTTGCTCACTAACTGTTTCATGCTTGAGGTGACACAGAATAATAATGATGCATTCATGTGGCACAGAAGAGTTATAGCCAGGTAACACAGGAAGAGACAAAGAAGTGCCCAGGAAAACATAGTGTGCCTCCTGTGACCTCTATACTCCAAATAGGCCCTCACCTCTGAAAGCTTTGTAACTTACCAACAATACCATCAAATTATGAATCTATCAGTGAGTGAGTCTATAGGTTAAGTCAGAGTCTTCATGATCCAATCCGCTCTCAATGTATGGAATCCACCAGGACCAAGGATCTTAGGTGGACATTTCATAGTCAGACCCTAACACCAGGTGACTGGTGTTATGCCAAAACCATGAGAGTCCAAGCTATTTGTGTCACTTCTAAATTAGCCTGGTTAAGAACCAGCTTGGCTTCTTCACTCTTTGTCCCTTTCTACCAGCTTGACAGGAAGGACACACCAGCCTTCAAAGCTATGTGTGACAGATGGCACAAAGAAGAAGGAGAACATATCCTCTGAATCATCATTTGGAGGATAGCCTACTATCCGTGTTGTGTATTAAGCAAGAAATAATTCTCCTATCTTTAAAAAAGGTATATTTTTAATTTTTGTTAGCTGTTGGCCTACTCCAATTAACATTTCTTTTCCTATATTGGTATTAAAGTCTTTTTATAGATCTAGCACTAATACCTTGGACATTGTGCACAAGGGGGAATATGCAAAAGGATGCATACACAACAGACAGGCATTCTCAATGCTATCTGCCATTTTGTGTTTCACAACCAAATAATGTATCTGTGTGTATTTTAGCCCAGGCATGTGTAGGCCACATATTTTACCTGGAAAAATAAGACTCTTTAAAACAAATCAAGTTAAAAATATAAATAAACTATTATATAAAACACTTGCAAGGCGGTTAGAGATACAGCTCAGTGGTTGAGTATTTGCCTAGCATGTACAAAATTCTAGGTTCGATCTCCTGGTATTGACTGAAAAAATTAAAGAGAATAAAATAACAGTGAAAACTTCTTAGAAACTGAAATCAGGGCTGTGAGATGTTTCAGTGGGTAAAGGCATTTGCCATCAAGCCTGATAACTTGCGCTGGATGTCCAGAATCACCCACCAAGCCTGATAACTGCACTGGATCTCCAGAACCTGGCAGAAGGAGATAGCCAACTCTCACAACATGTCTTCTAACCACCATATGCATGCACACATTTACACACACACACACACACACACACACACACACACACACACACACGCCACTCACTAAATAGATAAACAAATTGTAAGCAACTCTTTTAAAAAACAAAGGCAATCTATTCCCAACATTGACTTGTTTGCCAACAAATTCTTGTTTGTGATATAAGTGACCTAGGAAACAGAAGACAAAAAGAAGAAGAAGAAGAAGAAGAAGAAGAAGAAGAAGAAGAAGAAGAAGAAGAAGAAGAAGAAGAAGAAGATTGAACTTATAGCTGGTAAGAAAAGAAGTAGCCAGAATGTATCAAGGATTCCTAACCCTCAATAACAACTAAGCAAGCTACCTAACTCACAAATGGGGAGAGCATGTAAATAGGCAATTCTCTACAGAAGAAATACAGGTGGCGATAAGCACACAAAAAAGATGCTCATGCCGTTAGTCTATGGGGGAAATTTAAAATGCAGAAGAAACCTCACACCCATCAGGATGGCTATTTTATGTAAAGAGGCATCATTGAAAACAACAACTATCGAAATGTTACAAAGAAACTGGAATCCTTCTGCACTGTTGGTGGGAACATGAAACATTGCAGCAAGCAGTTTGGCAGTTCCTCACAAGTGTGAAGTAGAATTACTGAGTGACCCAGCAATTTATAAACAACCGAAAGCAGGATCTCTGAAGACGTGTGTAGCTTACCACGTTCATAGAACTGTTAGTGTCAAAAGATAAAGCATGAAAGCAACTCAGTATCCCTTGCAGATGAATGGTTGAGAAAAATGTGGCAAATATAAACAGTGGAATGTGACTCAGCTGTAAAAGAAGGGAGATGAAGAGAAGAGAAGGAAGAGGAGGAGAAGGAAGAGGAGATAATTTTGAGATACTGTGCAGTATGAATAAAACCTGAGGACATTTTTCTAAATGAAAAAAGCTAGCTGCAAAAGTACCAATTCTGTGACTCCACTTATGAGGTACTTGGCATAGTGAAATTTATAGAAACAGAATGAAAAATTTTCTTTGTACCAAAGGCCTGGGAGGAAAGAACAAGGAGTTATTGTTTAATGAGTCCAGGCTTTCAAATCTACAGTATGAAAAGATATCTGGAGGTGGATGGTGGTAGTGGTTACTCAGCATTGAGGATGCATTTCTTACCACTGAACCACACATTTAGAAATCACTAAGGAGGTAAATTTTATCCTGTGTGTGTTCTAATCAGAACCTTCAGAATCCTAAAACATTTGATTGGTAAACATGTAATCCATAACTGCCAAGAAATTTTCAACCTCAGTATAGCTAAAATAAAGGGAAAAATAGTTCTACAGTGGCATAGTGACTAAATAAGACTTATTTTTTTATGTGTTAGTATAACTATGGTAGATTAATAAGGCCCCAGGTCATTATATTAACTCCTGTGAGATCCTGTAGGAGATATATCTATTTTCATGGAAGGAGATTTGGAAGCATAAAGTTAAATAACTCTCGAAGGTCCTTTGCCCAGTGCTCTGCAATTGAATTTTCCACCTTCTGCACTGACACAGAGACTGATATTGCTGGTATACAGTGCAGGATGGTTCCCGGCATTCTCTGTTCTCTATCCATTAGTATATTTCCCCATCAAGCTCTGTAAACAGAGGTAGCCTAACATGTCCCAAGGGTGAAATCACTCCAGGTTGAGAACCCTGCCCTAACATAAACAGATTACGAATCCAAGTCTCTTTATGTGGGAGTAGTGAGAACAGGAAATCAGCAGGTCACTAACAACAGAGCACATAGCAAGGCAAAGACCTACCAAGCTGGGATCAACTTCAAAATGTGCCAGGAACAACTTATCAGTTGAATGGGTGTGCTGGCTAGTCTTATGCCAACTTGACATACAAATTAGAGTTATCCGAAAGGAGGAAACCTTAACTGAGAAAATACCTGCATAAGAGCTGGCATTTTCTTAATTAGTTATTGGTGGGGGAGGGCCCAGGCCCTATTGGACAGTTCCACCCCTGGATTGCTGATCCTGGGTTCTATAAAAAAGCAGGTTGAGCAAGCCATGGGAAGCAAGTCAGTAAGCAACACTCCTCCATGGTCTCTGTACCAGCTCCTGCCTCCAGGTTCCCACCCTGTTTAACTTCCTGTCCTGACTTTCTTGAAGATGAACAGTGACAAGGAAGTGCAAGCCAAATAAACCTTTCTACCCCAACTTGCTTTTTGGTCATGGTGTGGCAGCAATAGAAATCCTAAGACAGTCGGGTAACTTTTTTTTAAAATGCAAAGTTGAATGGTATAAGAGATAGAAACCCTCTCCAATTCATTCTAGTTGAAAGGGAGTTTATTTTTAGGACACAGCAATCTTGTAAATGACACATAGTTAAGAAAGGAGATTCAAACTGGAGAAGCTGCTGTAGACGACAGATGCCTTTCAGTGGCTGCTGGACCCTTCTATGCAAAGTTTTGCAAATATACTCTTTCTGTTCCACAAACTAAGTCTCTTTGCTATTTCTTGGCATCTGATACATGTGTTTTATACTTGACTTGAGCTTGCTGTGGTGTTCACTCAAGAACACACCTAGATGACCTTTTTCATAGCTTCCTACATTGAATGGACTGTGAATTCTCAGTGAAGAATCGGACTGGTCAATTACACATCCAAAAGGACTCATGAGGCCAAGATATATGTGATAAAATGCTTTCTTTTGTCAGCCCTGATGGTGTGGGGGTGGGTAATAGCTGTTCTCAGGGAAGGGAATTTAGGAGGATATATCTCCCCAATCATAGTTAATATGCAGCTTTGGGTAGGGATATGGCATGGGAGAAATTACCTATTAAAAAAATAAATGGTGCAAATAAGTGTATTTTATATAGAGAGTAAATTCCTTTACTTAATTAGACCTGAACGTTCAAGAATCGTTATGTAAAGTTGATTTATAGAAGCCCAAGTTACACAAAAATAAGTAGAAAATGAAACTAAAACTATGAAGTGGTTGTTAACAGTTAAGTGCATTAAATGTAAGTTGAAACATTTAGATTTTTATAACCAGAATAAGAGCTTACTTAGTAAGACACTAAAGAAAATAGACCTCCTGTTATCTTAATTCTCAAAAAAATGAAGTCAGTGGATCATTTTTAAACTTTAAAATTTTAGAAATTAAATTATAATTACATCACTTTCCTCTTCCCTGCGCTCTCTCTAAACCCTCCCCTCGTTTCCTCTCAAAACTGATGTCTCTTCTTGGTTATTGTTACACACACACACACACACACACACACACACACACATACAAATACAGCTTCTCAGCTTCTAAAGTCTGTCCAGCATGGCTTTATGAATATGACTTCAGGGCTGACAGCCTTGTATTGAATAATCAATTAAAAGGCTCATCCTTGGGAGAGGCTAATTCTTTCTTCTCTCAGTAGATTGATTTTTGGAAACTAATTAGAGTATCAAGCTGAGACACCTGTAGTCATTTCACTATAACTACAACCAACCACATTAATCAGGAATCTTCTGTGAGACAACAACTGTTTGAAGCAATAAAGGTTTGTGTGAATGTGGAGAGTAAGTGAACCAGTGTTATGTTTACCATAAACAATACTTCTGCTGTGAAGAAAAATGCAGTCGTGAAAATTTCAGGAAGTTGGATGGAGTGAGAAAGTATAATATTTAAGCACAGTAAGCCAAGTTTAGAAAACCAAAGCCTGCATGTTCTTCCTCGTCTACTGATCTTAACCTATAATGTATGTGTGTGAGAGATTAACCAGGAAGGACCAAGAGAGAATAATAGGTGATCAGGAGGAATGAGGGGTAGATGGGACAGATGGACATAAAAAATGAAAAGAGTCTGCAGGGGAGGCTGCTAGGCAGGAACAGAGAGTGAGGGTGGGGACAGAACATCATAAAGACACACTTTGGAGAATATGTCACAAAAGCATCTAACACATTCAATGCTGATTAGAAAAAAATAAGGACAAGTTTTAAAAGAGATAGAGAGAAAGATTTGTCCTCCAAATTTATCTGGGAGATTCTTCTAAAAGATTTAAGAGCTTCCGAGCAACTGGCCAAGTACCTGTATCCAACAGATTCTAGTACTTCCCATCCTCGTATGCAGACTGGCTCCTCAGAGCTGGGTACAGAGACATTGATACTTAGGATGCTCTATTTATTGACCCTAGAGTTCATTTGGAAAATATCAAAATGTTTTGTAAAAGACAAATCTCTAAGGAGAATAAAAATCTAGGCTAGGATTTAATAAGCCTGTTTCAAGCTTCAAATGCTACTGGTAAGCTGAATAGATTCCTAGCGACAGATAATTTATGATAATGGTGATTCCTGACCCTATGCAATTTTACACTCAAACAGATGGCAGAAAGCTTTAAAGAAAAATAATGCTTTATGGCATGATTTCTCTCTCTCTCTTAAATAAAAGTTCCTCTAGGGTCAACAATCGTTTGTTACTTACCACATTGTATTATGTTACACATAACTAAATAATGATTTCTGTTAGCCTGTTAGTTTGCTAAGCCATAAGTGTTGAATGGATTTCCACCCTGAATATATTTTAAGTGTGCATATGCATCTCATCTCTATTTTCCTTATTTATTTATTTATTTATTTGTTTTTTACTTAAAAGGTACTGTTACATGGAAGGCTTTTAGAGCACAGAACTCACATGCCTCTTTCTGGCCTACAATCACCCTTACACCACTGTCATAAAACTATTGCATGTGACTAGAGCCAGGTTTGAGATCTTCTAGAGGTCTAAGACAGTAGAATGTATTTCCTGAAGTCTTTCCTCCATTTTATATAAAGTTATAAAAACATTAAAAAGTTACCAATATACTTTTTTTTTGTTTGAGACAAGGTTTCTCTACATAGCTCTGACTGTCCTGGAGCTTGCTTTGTAGACCAGGCTGGCCTCAAACTCACAGATATCCTCCTGCCTCTGCCTCCTGTGTGCTGGGATTAAAGGCATGTGCCACCATACCCAACTAAAAAGGTAGCAACATTTGCGGTAATTTACCAAATTTAATTTGTGAAAAGGAACATTGAAAAAGAGTTCTTCAGCTTTCTTTTCCTTGTTCCCCAAAGTGAGTAAAGGCTCTTTGCTTTTACATATAGGATTTGGTCTCTGAGATAGTCTTTTTTGGGGGGAGGGGGTCCCCTCAATCTGGGCATAACAGCTTAATTCCTATTGTTATTGCCACTAGCACTCAGTGTCTAGCACTGTAGAATTTGATTTAGCCTCATTTCTTTTTGAAGGTGTGTGCTTCTCTTTTTATTTATTTATTTGTTTTATGTGGTGTGTGTACTATATTTGTGTACTCCTGTGTATACAAATGTGTATGTGTGTGTGTTTGCATGTGGAGGCTAGAAATTGACCTTGGATGCCTTCTATGGAAGTTAGAGTTTATCAGTTAGGATGGCCAGGGAGCCCAAAGGATTTGTTGCCTTATTCCATCCAGAGTTAGGGTTACAGAGGTGAGTAACCACACCTTACTTTTTATATGGGACCCAAACTCAGGTCGTGATACTTTATTTATTCAGCCGGCAATTTACCAACTGAGCCATCTCTTCAGCCCTGGATGTTTCATTTAGGAAAAATACAAAGTCCAAGGGAGAGACCAGGGAATAAAATATTGTAGGGGAGGTGCCAAAAAGAATGAAAGGAAGAAGATGATAAGCAAGAGAAACCCAGCCAGGACACTCCTGAAAGTTGTGAGTGCTTCTTTTTTAATATATATGTATATATATATTATGTAAAAAGGTTTTTTTCCCATGTATATACCCCTGTTTTCCCTCCCTTCCCTCTCCCAGTCCCTCCTGGTCCTCCCTCAGCCTCCCCCTCACTCCAACCACCCATCCATCCTCCAAGGAGGGCAAGGAGTCCCAAGGCGCATCAGTTCAGTCTGGTGTATCTATTTGAGGTAGGTCTGATTCCCTCATCCCAATATTAGGACTGGGTTAGGTGTTCCTCTGTAGGGAATGGGCTTCGAGATGCCAGTTGATACACAGGAACATAGTCTGGGCCTACCCCATGGGGCTCCACATGCTGCCTATGCCATTTGACAGTCAACTACCTTTGGAGGGTTTAGTTCCTTTCCTAAAAATTCTTCAGTGGCAGTTTCTGATCCAATGAGCTCCCAATAGCACCAGTCAGTCATCTCTGTGGGTCTCCTCCTCGTGATCCTGATCCCTTTGCTCATATACTCTCTCCTCTCTCTCTTTTCAGCTGGACCAGGACCTTTACCTGGTGCTTAGCTATAGATCTCTGCTCCTGCCTCTGTTCATTGCTGGATGAAGGTTCTAGAATGACACTTAGGGTGGTCATTCATTTGATTATAGGAAAAGTCCTGTGTAGGCACCCTTTCCACTAATAGTTGGAGTCCTAGCCAGGGACATCCTGTGGGTTCTTGGAGGTTTCTCTTGCACCCTGTCTTTTTCCACTCCATAGTGGCTCCCTCTCTCTATTAAGATATTCATCTCTTTTTTTCTCCCTCTTTGTTGCTCCTCTCACTCAACCATCTCCTTCTCTCATGATTTGTTCCCACCTCTTCTTGGTTGATACCCGTTATGATCTCAACTTACTCAGAGTATCTTCTCTATTTTCTCTTCCCAAGGGGATACCTGGATGTCTCTCTTAAGTTCCTTCTGATCCCAAACTGTTCAGGGGTTGTGGTTTGCAGCCTGGATATTCTGTGCTTTTTGTCTAACATCTTATGAGTGAGTATGTACCATGTCTATCTTCCTGGGCCTGTGTTACCTCACTTAGGATGATACCTTTCAAATCCATCCATTTGCCTGTAAATTTTAGGATGTCAGGTTTTGTTTTTGTTTTTTAAACTGTTGAGAAGTACTCCATTGTGTAAATTTACTACAATTTGTTAATCTATTCTTCAGCTGAGAGGCATCTAAGTTGTTTCCAGGTTCTGGCTATTATGAATAATGCCATTCTCCATATAATAATCAACCCACTATACCTACAGAACAAAGAAAAATTACTAAGAGTTGTTGAAAATCGTTCTGACCCGAACTTTCTGTGCCTGGACCAAAGGTTAGGTCTCACTCTTAGCCCCCCCTTAACCTCAAATAATCACACACAGGTTTACATTATTTTTATGCTGATTGACCTAGGGCCCAGGCATGTAATTTGCTAGCTCATTCATCTGAATTAACCCATCTTGTTCAGCCGCGCAGCTCGGTACCTTTTCTCAGAGCAGCATTTCAGCTTCTTTCCTCAGTGTCTGCTGCCGTCTCCTTGTCGTGTCTGTGGCGGCTCTCTCTGGCGACTCTCTGGCATCTGTCTGGCTTCTGTGTCTGCTCTGAGATGTTCCTGAGTTTTCTTAGCCTGATAGCCCTGCCCATACTTCCTGTTTGCCTTGGCCAATCAGCTTTTTATTAAACTCATAGGCGGGACAAATATTTACATTACATTAGCATAGTCCAACTACAAAGAGCTGCAAAGGAAAAAGGCCAAATTACCTATAAAGGAAGATCCATCAGAATAATACCAGATTACTTAATGGAAATAATGAAAGCAAGAAGGTCCTGGTTAGATGTTATACAGACACTAGAAGAGCATGGCTGTCAACCCAGACTACTATACCTAGCAATATTATCAATCTCCATAAATGGAGATACACCCATGAAACCACAAGCAATCGATAATCCTACAAAAGAAAAACACAAAGAAAGAAAGCGTATATACACTACCATCAAAAATAATAGAACTAACAATCACTGCTTAGTAATATCCCTTAATATCAGTGGACTCAATTCACCTATAAACAGACACACTCTAGCACGATGGATACAAAAACAGAATCTATCTTTCTGCTGCACACAAGAGACACAGGTGCTTCTTTAGGAGGTAAATCCTCCTTTTAACAGCAAAGAAGTTGACAAACTTCTCTACTTCCTAGCCCATGCAATTTTGGGGTAAACCCAGAACCTTGATAGTAAACACCTGTTTAAAATTCAGGTGCCTTTTGGGGCCACAGAAATAGCTCAACTATCAGAGACAGTCAGGTATAGGGACTTAAAGACCTTTATATTAAAAACAACTAGGTTTCTCCCCTCCTTTATGTTGATTCTAGCAGCCTGTGACTTACTGGCAAGCCTTGGATTAACTCTCCAAGAAGTTCTGTATAAGCCACTTCATCCAGAGCCTTACAGGCAATGGCCAAGAGAGGGAGAGGATGGTTCCTGAGTCAGATCTCTCCCTAACCACTTCCTATGTATGAGGATCAGGGGTGAGGTTGGGATTTGGGGGTTGGGGGTATCACCAGGGATGCTGGAGGTTAAGAAGAGGCACCCTTCTAACTAGAAATAGCTCAGCCGGAGTAAAGAAACAAGCCTATGTAACCCATGGGTTTGTAAACAATTCATTTAAGTTAGGTAAAGCATGTAACTGATTGTCTTAAAACTGCACCAGGAAATGAACACAATACAAGAACACTCAAGGTTGAATGATGGCAGAGGCAGCCTGGTTTAGAGTTTTAGATTCTAAAATCTAAGCCTCCAAGTGCCTCACATTTTTCATTTGAAGATCAAGACCATCTTTATCCCATCAAAGGAGGTCATGGGCAGGAAAGGATTGCTGCCACTTAAGACATGTTCATATTCTGTTTATTTGCCCATGTGCTCACTCTTGTGTATACTAACTTTGGAATTTGCCATTGTTCTTTCTTCTGAAAGACTAAATCCAACATTTATTCCCCTTAAGATTTGATTAAACATAGTGTGATACTTCAAGCCCATAGCCCTGGTACTTTGAAAGCTGAGGCAGGAGAATCAGAGTTCAAAGCTACATAGTGAAACTGCCTAAATTTTAGGCTTACAAAACAAATCAAAACAAAACAAAAAACAACCTGCTGATTTACTAGACATGGTCTAGTATTGCCTACTTCCAGGAGTCATAAGATTATTCTTACATCCTATGTTTCTTTACTTTAATGCCAGGTATGCCTACATACATACTGCGGTTTACTAAAAACCATTCTTTGTCAATTACAATTGGATTGAACATAAACAATTCCCAGGCTTAATAGCCCTGCCTCAGTGACCAATAGGCTGGTATATAAATCTACAACTCAAATGCAGAAATGCATCCATCACTCACCATGGTTGTGGATACTTGCAAAGCTGGGGGTGGGGGACACTATGCATTATTAGTCTCTTCATATGATCTAGCATATCCATTTATTCATAAGCAACCCTAAATATACAACTAATATGCACCACAGTAAGTGCTGCTTTTTCTGTGGCAAATTGAAAGTTCACTTAAAGAATATATAAAACAAAGGAGAAAGTAGGAGCTAGCCAATGTTCCTTTAGCAGTGTTTAAGAGGGAGGGTGCACATCCTAAATGTTTACCCAGCCCCAATACACTTTCTGGAAGAGGTCACCTTGAAGAGTTGGAGAACAGCAAGATCTGGGGCTCCAGATTTCCTGAGATTATATTTTCTTGTATCAAGTACCTACTAGAGTTATTACCCAAAGGGCACATACATGGTACACACACATGCACACACACCCCTAAGGAGATATAAGGTATTGGCTCATGTGGATAAAGAGGCTGACAAGTCCTAGGGCCTTTAGGGAGAATCCACAAGCTAGAGACCCAGATGAGCTGATGCAGCTTTTATCCAGAGGACAGTAGACTAGAGATCCAAGGACAGTAGACTTATTTTTTTCCAGTATAAAGGCAGGAAAATCTTTGATGTTCCAGTTTAAAGACAATCTAGGCAAGAATAATTCTCTCTTAACCCAAGGAGGGTCAGCCTTTTGCTGGTTAAAAATTGGTTGCAATGATTACATTTGTATACCAGACTGTGGATATATATTTAATAAAATCTGAATATTGGAGAGAGAGCACACAGTGAAATCCTAGGCAGACAGCTCAGGAAATTCTTAAACCTTGAATACAAAGATAAACAACTGAGTCAGTCATTTACACCTTTAATCCCAGCACAGGGAAAGCCAGGAGTGGTGACCTTTACCCTTGATTGATCCCACAACTCCTGAGACAGAACTTCTTCTGTTTCTGTGAGTTCAAGGCCTTTAATCCTAACCTGGATGGGATAGGGTACATAAGGGCTTGTAGAAACCCAGAGAGAACAGAAGTGACTGGCAGAAGCAACTGGCAGAAGCACCAGGAGGAGGCTGAGAAAGTTGCAAGACAGCTGGGTGAGAATTGACTGTGATGCTTCCTCTCTCTGATATTTCAGCCTTCACCTGATATTTGTCTCTGAGTCTCATTTGTGATACTACATCAGACAGACCAAACTTTTGTGTTTTCTAGAAAAAAAGATCTCACTAACAAATGTAACTGTGTAAACAAAAATATACAGCTTTCTTAAGGGAGGAAAAACTCAGTCATCAGCTGTTTGCATGCAATGTCCTAATTACAAATTATTTTTAAAAACTCATTATAAAATAAAAAAGGAGCATTTTTCTAAAAGCACTAGGCTATTTAGGCTGAGTCCCTTATGATCACCAAAAGGCTGAAAAGGGAAAAAAATCTTGTTAAACAGTAGAAATGACTGAATATATCTCTGACTTTTAAAAGGTGTGCATTGAACAGTCCTTGCTTGATCACTGGGTTCATGTGAAGCTCTCTAAACTTATAGGGAAGCTTGGCTTGTTTGGGGGAGGTCATCATTCTGTAAAAGTGGATTAGAATATTGACAGAGTTATCATTGGCAAGTGACAACTTTTCTTTCACTGTAAAAAGATCCCAGCTTTGACATCTCTTCAAAGTAAAAAAGTCACAAAACACAAATGAGCCCGAAGAAGCTAAGACCACCCACCACAGCTAGGAGACACCTCACAGTCTCCATAGGGTCTGTTTATATTTCCACACCAAAAAGCAAAGGAAACCAGAGCAGCATACATTTGTGGCTTTTAGACCTATTCTCACTTCTATGTGTGTGTGTTTAAAATGTTTCAATGACTTTTTAAATAATAATAGTTAAAAAAAAAAAAACCAGCTTAGACTATTCTTGAACTCTCTGTGGAGCCAAGGGTGATCCCAAACTTCTGGTTCTCCTGCCTTTGACCTTTGAGATTTACTGGTATGTACCACTACGTTTGTTTTATGCAGTGCTGAGGATCGAACTTGGGGTTTTGTGCATGTTAGTTAGGCCAGCACTCTTCCAACTGAGCTACATTCACCACGCCTCAACTTCCTTTACTATACATTTATTATTTTTGTTATTCTGTAGAGCCATAAAAGATAATTAGAATAAGAATCAAATTTTTTTTATAAAACTCATATGGTTTTCATCAAATTTATTTTATCTGACCTGTATTTATGATTTGCTCTTAGAAAATAGAAAGATCAGTTAGATTACAGTACTTTTTGTTTGAAAATACTCTGTGGATCAAAAAAAACATCAATAATGTGTCACGTTTGAGATGATGTAATCTGAGGGCCTATTTAAATGTTATATCAACAATTTACAATGATTTGTTTTTAACTTTTTATTTGTGTGTGAATATGTGTGCACGTATACCCTCAGAGACCAGAAGAGGTTGTTGCACGCCCTGGAGCTGGAATTATAGGCAGTTGTGAGTAGTGCCTGATTACCTGATGTAGGTGTTGGAAACTTTATTTGATCCTCAGGCAGAAGAACAGCCAGTGCTTTTAACCACTGAGCCACTTCTCCAGGCCCTTAACAGAATGCTTTTGATCACCCTCTGCCACTTATTTCTTAAAAAATAGTAGCAGAGAACCTCTACAAATCAAGAAAAATTATTAGGACAGGGAACAATAAAAGCCTAGTGACCTTTCATCACAGAGAAACAAAAGCCCTATGTCAACTATGTCTGTCTCTACTTTTTTCCCCTTGATACACAATCACATGCAGGCATATGCACACACACACACACACACACACACACACACACACACACACACACACACACATGCATTTTTCTCCCAGGTAAAACTGGATCAAAATAATGCCTAGGCACAAACTTGAGTGGTGAGTGTGGAGACAATACAAGTATGTGTCTGGGGTTCTCCTAAAAGGAATTCTACTTGTCCAAGATGCTCAGCTGACAAATGAAATTCTTGTTGCATATGACCATGCATATAAATGTAAAGCTTTCCTTCTCTCTCTCTCCTTCTCTCTGGGTTGTGGGTGGGTGCACATGCACACTTGCATGTGTGTTGCACATGTAAGTGCATACATGTGGAAACCAGAAAACAACCTTAAGTATAGTTCTTTAGGAATTGTTCACTTTGTCTTTTGAAACAGGATCTCTCCTTGGTCAGCAAGCCCCAGGAATCCTCTTGTCTTTGCAGCCTGGTACTGGCATTAGAAATGTGGACCTCTATGCCTGGTTTTCTTTTACATTGGATCTGAGTACAAAGCTCTGGTTCTCAGACTTGCAAACAACCACTGCACTAACTGAACTATTTCCATCCCCCATCCCTGGTGTCTTTTAAATACTAGTTGTCTATAACTTTTGTCCAGGGAACTGAGTAGGGCAGCCCTAAGCACTAAAGAGAGAAATTTTTCTTTTTTGCAAGACAAACAAGCAATCATATTCCCAGGGAACTATCTCTAACCTGGAAGGAAACAAATGACTCAGAAATAATGACAGTCATTAGATGTTTATGTTGTACTTGTATTGTATGCTTAAAATTCACTTTGTGATTCAAATGCCTATGAATTTATTTTTTTTAAGGCGAACAATTCAGTGTTGTATTCACCATTGCTCTCTCATTTCTGAATCTTTTCACGACCCTTGTACCCATTAGCAGTAATTTCATGGTCTCCTTCCCAGGTGCTGACAACTACATTTAACGTTCCTTCTTCACAAATTAACCTGCTCTGGCATTTTACATAACTGGAATTACACAAACATGGCTTTTGTGCTCACATGTTTCTCTTTCAGCATAATGTTCTCAAGTTTCATCTACATAGTAACAAATCAGTTCTTCATTCCTTTTCATGGTTTGATAATATGCTGTTGTATTACATTTTGCGCATACATTCATCAGTTGATGGACATTTGAGTCTTTCTGCTTTCCAGATATTTTAAATAGTCCAGCTCAATCAGTATGAAGGTCTTTTCATTTGCATAAAGTATCTTGGTCTTTGTGAGGTACTTTCAAATCGCTTGTCTCATGAGCCTTCACAAATAGTTTGTGCAACAAGACAATCTTACTATTTCTGTTTTCTGTTTTGTAGGCAGGGAAACAGAGGTTTGATGTGGGATGTATTTCTATACACTGTGAATATGTGTTGTTTTCATTGGTTAATAAGGAAGCTGTTTTGGCCTATGGTAAGACAACTTAAACCAGGCAGGAAATCCAGAGAGAGAGAGAGAGAGAGAGAGAGAGAGAGAGAGAGAGAGAGAGAGAGAGAAGGCAGAGTCAAGACAGCAGCTGTGGGGGGTGGAAAAATAAGATGTAACGGAACACACATAAGTTATGAGCTACATGACAAAACATAGATTATAGAAATAGATTGAGATGCAAAAGCTGGCCAGCAAGAAGCCTGAGGCATAGACCAAATAGTTTGTAATTAATATAAGACTCTGTGTTATTTGGTAACAAATAGTTGCAGGACACAGGAAAACTCTGACTATTGGGATTCTTAAGAACAATTATCTGGGGCTGGAGAGATGGCTCAGCGGTTAAGAGCACCGTCTGCTCTTCCAGAGGACCTGGGTTCGATTCCCAGCACCCACATGGCAGCTCACAACTGTCTGTAGTTCCAGTTCCAGGCAAACACTAAGGCAAATAAATAAAGTTTAAAAAAAAAAAAAAAAAAAAAAAAAAGAGACGCCATGTTTAAAAAAAAAAAAAAAAAAAAGAACAATTATCTAATTTGTGCTAATATCAGCACTCTAACCCAGTTCCATCCTAACAGTGAATTAAAGAATATTAAAAGAGGGCCAAGGAATATGGTTCAGTGAGTAATGTGCTTCTATGCAAAGCCTTAGGATCTGAGTTCTGATCCCTTGCATGAATGTAAAAACCCAGCATGGCTGAAAGAGTCTGTAACTCATGTGCTGGCATGTAGAGACAGGCTGATTTCAGGAACTTGTTAGCGAGATAGTCTACCCAAAGTGGTGAGCTCCTGGTCCAGTGAGAGACATTCTCTCAAAAATAGGTTGGGGAGCAATAAAAGAAGCCCTGCCATTTACCTGTATCTGGCCTCCACACCTAGGCAAAAATACTCACATACACTTAAGAATGTCAAAAAAAAACATAGTGTGTAGTAGGATTATGCTGGTAATGTAAATATTTGTCCCATGTATGGGTTTAATAAAAGCTGATTGGCCAAAGGCAGACAGGAAGTGTGGACAAGGCTACCAGGCTAAGAAAAGTCAGGAACATCTCAGAGCAGAGACAGATACCAGACACAGATGCCATAGAGTTACAGGAGCTGCCACAAGATGCAGAGGAAATGCTGCTGAGAAAAGGTACCGAGCCACATGGCTAAACAAGATGTTCAGATGAAGAAGTTAGCAAGTTATATGCCTGGGCCCTACGTCAATCAGCACAAAAATAATATAAGCCTGTATGTGATTATTTGAGGCTAAGCGGGCTGAGTGTGGATCAGAACCTTGGGGCCAGGCCATAAAGTCTAGGCCAGAAACATAATACAATAGTATTTTCAAGAAAAGGTGAAATTTATCTCTTATTTTTTAGGTTTTAGATGTCAATGTTTTTAGTCATGCTTGTTGGAAAAACAATGTTGAGACCAATTTACAGCTTCTAGATGAGAATGTTGTTATAACAAGTGGTCAAAATTTCCTGAAACAGAGTTGAAATAGAATTGTGCTGGACTGTTGCATAGGAACAGGGATTTTTGTCTTTGTTGGTTTGTGATTTTTACTTTCAAGGAAAATGCAAGGACACATTGTAGCTGTTCACAGTTTTAATGCTTTGCAGAAAAAATAGCTTCAGACTATTTTGTCTCTTAATTAGCATGCATTTTGGAGACATGTCTAAGACTAGATTTAAGTCTTAACATGGTCTATTAATATTTCAGTTTTGGCATTAGACACATGAAATAGTATTATACATGCAATCTTTGCCAAAAGCATTTCTGAGTCAAAACTAGACTAAATACAGTCCCTTTTTTTGATCATTTGAATCATCATATTTCAACATTTGGTAGAGGATTTTAGAAATGATTTAATCCAAATCCTCCCACAATATGTGAATCTTGGATCATGAGTTAAATATTCCCTTGTTACGTGTCTTCTGAATCCAAAATCAGTGTCATTTATAACAAAGGACAGAAGCTCAGAAGCAAATAAAAAGTTGTATTCAGTTTTCCCTTGCTGGGAATATCCTTTCCACATGTCCCCTGACTTGCCCTATCCTTTCTGTTTTATACAGCCATTTATTTCCATGCTGTGTCACTATTCATATCCTATTTGTCACACTGTATTGAAACATCTACTTTCTTTATCAGATAATGATTGAAATTTATCCATTTTGTTTATCTCTGGCATTTAGTAGAATTTGAGTAGAGTTGATTGTAATTGGTATGTATGTGTATGTGTGTCTCTGTGGTGTTACTGTATGTGTGCATATGTGTACGTAGGTGAATTTGCATATGTGCATATGTAGCCCACACATTAATATTGAATATCTATTTCCACCCCTTCCCCACCTTTTGAGAGAGGATCTCTTACTGAACCTGGTTCTCATTAACCGACTGCTGAACCTGTTCAGCAGGACTAGCCCTCTAGTGAGCTACATAGATCCTCCTGGCTCTTTCCACTCGGGGCTAGAGTTACAGGCATGTGCTGCTACACTTGACTTTTTATGTGGATGCTAGGGGTCTGAACTCTGGTCCTTCTGCTTATGCACCAAACAATTTCCCAGCTGAGCTGTCTCTCTATCTCCTGGGTTGACTTTTTAATAAAATAAGAACTTGAATTCTGATTTAGCTGATTATGAAATCAAGATCTCCATTATAAACAAATATGTACTTATCCCTTTACAGCTGAAAGAATTATGAGATTTGTCCAACACCTTAAGCACAGCTCCATTAAGTAGTTAATAAATTCTATGAAACTTAGAAGCCAAGTCAGACAAATACAGATTCATTATTAATATTTAGCAAGACTATCAGTACCTATTCATATAATTAATAGGGTGTTTGAGATATGTAAAATGATTAGTGGAAGTAAGATTGGGTCATGCTATTAGCTAACTTTATAGACTCTTCAGTATAAAATTATTGAGCAATTGTTTTGATTCTTCTTGACTGATTGGATGTGGGTGGAGCAGATAAAGAGTTGAGGATGCCTCCTGTGTTTGAGTCACTTGAAGGGTGGAGTTGCTGTCATCTGAGCTGAGGGGGATCTGTAGTGGGTTGGGTTTGTGAGACATACTCACAAGGCAGTCTGCACTAGATAGACAACTGGGACATCTTAGTGAAAAAAAAAAAATCAGGAAAGATCCGAGGCTCTGAGAGTATGTTCTCATAGAGGCTTAGAATGAAAATTCATAACAAAAGTATATGAACATCAGACATAATGTCAGGAGAAAGCACAGAGTAGCCTTGAGAGGGCTGGTATTGAGAGTGTCTGGACAGAGAGTGTTTCCAGGAGATGAAACAGTTCATATGTCCTAAGCACATTGGATGATGTCTGCGCCTTCTGGGAGTGCTGAGAATGTAGTGTCTGGAAGAGAAGCCAGGGAAAATGAGAGAAAAGATCTATGAACCAAAGGTCATATAACAAAGGACCAGTGGGCCATTCTAAAGATTTAGTTTGTATTACTCTGTTCAGTTAGGTAGTCTTGGAAAGGTTTCCTACAGGATAGTATGTTCTTTTGAAAATCAACTCTGAAAAAGTAGAAAAGACTCCAATGGAAGCAGGAAGAGTTTTAAAGGTGGTAGTGTGGGATGGAAGCAGAAAGCAAGAAGAATCTGGATTCCAGATATGTATTTAAACTAGAGCCAACAGTATTTCCTTATGGATCAAATGGGGGGTGTGAGAGAAAAGAGAATCAAGGATGATTCCATGTAAACAACTAGGAAGACGGTGTTGCCTCCAACAAAATAGGAGTGTCAGCAGTCAAAGTGTCTGCATGGTAGAGCTCAGAGTGTTTGGACAGTCTTCTTCTTCTTCTTCTTCTTCTTCTTCTTCTTCTTCTTCTTCTTCTTTTTTAAATCTTTCTCATAAGACATCCAGGTAGGTGATAGAAAGGTTAGGGAAGACAAAAAAAGAAAAAGAAGCAGATGTTGAGAGACATCAAGAGAATTTTGGGCCTTAGGAAGGCTGGAGCATGACTTCCAGAGAATAATGTGAAAAGCATTCCAAGTGTGAGGAGGAGATGATGGAGCTGAACAAGGTAACAAACAGAGCCTTGTGGACATCAGGGTAAGACATAGTCTAAGACATCTGAGAATCTGATATTTGACGTGTGTGAAGACACAGAACATAATGAGATTCACTCTAGGAATTTAAGACAAAGGTGGTCAGCCAAGGAATGAGTGATACCTATAGGTTCCCTTCAGATTCTGTTGGGAGTGAAAAATGAGAGGAAGATACTTTTTTTTTAAAATTTTTCTGGTACCCCATTTGTGTGTTGAAGAACTTTTGAAGAAGATGGATGGTGCTGTAGGAAGCTACATTCTATTGACTCTTCATTGCGTACAATGGGAGCCCTGTGGTATTGAAATTTCTATCACCTATAAAGTAAGAAACATGGGGACAAAGGAAAATAATATGGGCATTGCCCTGAAACTGTGTGTGGCTATCATATTAAAATCAAAGTAATAGTTTCATCACAGGCTAAAATAATGGCAACCTAACTGAGTCAGTAACAGGGAATGTGCTCCTTTGTTATTAGTCCGAATAATTCCTCAGGGGGCACATTGTCAGTGATGTTCATGGTGAAAAGCATTTTTTATAAGAATGTTGTCTTTAAAAGAATTAAAAATAGCTGAAAAAAAAAACTTGAGTTCAAATTTTACCTTTGAGCTGGCAAAGGTTGACTTCTTAGGTGTTAATATCTTCACTTTTTCACATCCTTTAATATTGGTACAATGAAGAATACTTCACAAGAAAATGAAAAATAAAATTTAATACTAAATCTAAAGAAGTAATATGAACAGAAAAGTAGAATATTTTCTGTATATTTAATCTGTATCTACTACTCAACTCTTGAAAACACTCTTTAAAATATTCAGTATATCACACAGCCTGTGAGTAGATGTTGAAAATTTCTCTTTGGATTTAGACTCTAACAAAGAAGAATTCTTGAAAGAATAAAACTATAATTACTCTCATTTGCTTTATTTAATAACAGACTACAAAGCCTAAGTAAATTTTAAAAAAATCTGAACTTATACTAAAAGTTGATGTTGAGATATTTTTCAAAGAAAGGTGGTAAATATTGTAGAGATTTTTTAAAAAATTAATTCACTTAAACACTTTTGAAATATAGAAAAATCTTACCTGTTATTTCATTTTATACGTTGAATCTACTCTCTTAATGTTAAGTGATGTGACTGGGTCATTACATAAATGGTCACCTGCAGTCATTGTTCCAAAGTGGATACTGGATGTAGCAGTGTGAACCCCAAGACCTTTTATTCTTTAGTGCAGGAAATTATTCGATTGATGATTATGATGAGTTTGCAAGACTAGAGACAGTAGGTATGATGGCATCCTGTGGCATTTTCCTAGATTTTGTGTGGTCCAAAAATAAAACAATTTTTTTACAGCGAGCACCAGAATATTCTTTTTGTTACATGCCAACTAACACTCTCTATTTGCATCTATGATGTCTTGACACCTTTTGAATGGAGTGAATAATTTGAAATAGTCATACAATGTTAGTGAACATCAAAGCCAACCCAGTTCAGGACTTTCAGACCCTCAGAGTTAGAATTAGTCACTTAGGTGACAAAGCCCATTTCTAGACTGAGCCATGCTAAGCATAATCCTTTTTTCATTTTTTGGTCCTTTTCTACTGAGGATAGAGATGAATATAGTTCAGTGGAAACCTTGTTGTACCTGCTACAAAAAGAACTCTTTTTTTTTTTAAACTTTATTTATTTATTTTATTTATTTGCCTTGAACTGGAACTACAGACAGTTGTTAGCTGCCATGTGGGTGCTGGGAATCGAACCCGGGTCTTTGGAAGAGCAGATGGCGCTCTTAACCGCTGAGCCATCTCTCCAGCCCCGAAAAAGAACTCTTGTTTGGAGGTTCTCGGTACAGGAACCCCTCTTGGGAGCTTGTTTATTTTCTGTATATTCCCTCTTTTCTTGGCTCAGCCACCTTTTCTCCATGCCAAACATAATGTTAAAGTTCTAAAGTTAAAGATAGCTTTAATAAAACAATGCTCTTATGATTGACAGTAAGCTTATAAGAATCTATTTTGAGAAATTTTCTTATGCCCCACTTTCTTGTGATGTGGTTTAAGTCAAATGCAGCAGGAACGGGGAAGACACACTGCCATCAATGGGTAAAAAGAGATGGGAAAATCCTGACTGGTATCAAGTGTCTCAGCTGAGAAGCTGGACCTCATTTAATTCAAATGCCTTGGGATGCTTGTCATTGATGCTACTAGCATTTTTGGGAAAGAAATAGGACAAACTGCAAGTCTCCTAAAGTGGATAGTCACAGGCATAAGTATAGTAGACAATTTTGTTTGCAAATAAAAGGAAACTGCAGTGCTGAGAGTGAGTACCATGTTTTGAATACCCATTCGTCTGACTCTAGTTTTAGTTATGGAGGCTGGAACATAATATTTGTTAAAAAATTTTTACAAAATGAAACAAATATAAATAAATAAATGAACAGGAAGATGGTAAGTTTGATATATATGTATATATATGCATATATATGTATATATAATGTATATACAATAATACTATATATGCATGCACATACATACATGTTAATGTCTTTCTGTTGTATATATATGTTTGATTATATATATGCATACATATATATATATTATTTGGAATATATATGTCCTGAAATGTTCTAAAACTCAAGAATAAGGCATTTGTAAAGACTACTCCTTGGAAGGTACAGAGAGAGATTTAACAATGTAACCAGGACTCCAATTGCATCGGATTTTATAATAGACCAGATGTCAGCCATTTGAATTGCGTTTGGCAGTAAGCAGACATAAATGCTACATTTTTAAATAAACAACTTGGATCATGAACCAAATTTGCTTCTGAATATCACAGATAGAAGCTGCCAGATTTCCAGTCTGCCTTAGTAAGTTTAGAGTTATTTTGTTGGAGCTGAGGAAATGAACGTTTGTGTTTGTAATTTGTAGTGTTCCTTCTGGATTTCATGATTATTGGGATAGAAACTCAATAGAAAGTGAAGCAGTAGCTTTTAGGAATTGCATCCTATTTCTTACTACTTCCCTTGCTCTCTGTCAGTGTCCTAATTTCACTATGATTAGATTTCAGAAAGTGGAAAAGAGCAGAAGGTACGTGAACAGCTGATAGTAAGTTCTAGGTCTATTTTTCTGGGTTGCAGCCTATCCCATTACACTGGTGATAACACGGTATTCTCTGCCCAATCCTTCATAATGTAAACAGTCCAACAAGTGGGTGCTTTTGGGAGGAGCTCTCCCTCAGTCATTCCTGCCAGCTGCTTCCACAGGTCCTCATGTTGGCTGCCTCCTCCCACCTGATTCAAAGGAAAACAAACAAGCCTGGAGTCTGCCTCAGTCATGTAGGCCTGTGAAAGGCAAATGATACTTCACTAAAGTGTGTGGTAACTGCTGGTCTCGGCCCTCATGGTTTAACTAGAGGTCACAGCTTGACAGCTGAGGTTGCACACGGTACTGTGTTTTCTTTTTGTAATTGGATGTGAATGACTGTGTTGTGTGTCTACACATACAGTGAGTGTAAGATGCCCTATTCTCCTGACTCTACTTTTCCATTACCTGATTGGCTCCTGAGGGCCTTAGCCTCACCAAACAAAGCCATAGAAGGAAGAAATAACATTAAAACTGAGTTTATTTAGGTTAAGTATGGAGAGGCACAGAATATGACAGACTCTTATGCATCACCCTAAGATAATTGATTATCTG
Organism: Sigmodon hispidus; assembly: GCA_004025045.1. Classification (NCBI taxonomy): domain Eukaryota; kingdom Metazoa; phylum Chordata; class Mammalia; order Rodentia; family Cricetidae; genus Sigmodon; species Sigmodon hispidus. Next base: position 157,289 of record PVIH01001634.1, read on the forward strand.
CATTTGAATCATTGTTTCAAGAATCAGATGAAAGCAATTTTAGCAGGACCTTCAGAACTTGGTTATTAATATCTGTCTACATAAAACTATGATTTTTGGCTTGCCTCAAACTCTGACAAATTTCCTTGGACTAATCTAAAACTTTATTAACTTCTTGACCTTTTTTCTTAGAATGTCTGATTTGAGAGGAGTTTTGAGAATTTACTTAAACACTACAGGAAAAATGAATTCTTCTTCATGCTCCCATTTATTTTTTTCTAGCATTACATGCTATTATTTATTAGTTTTTTCTTAGATTTCTTTTGGAGGCATTTCTGGTGTTTTTTCATATATATAATATATACATATATTATACTTCTATGTTCATGAACTAACTTGCCTAATATTTGCTGAGTGGCTGCTGTATGCTGGGGTCTTTGCTGTGTGCTGGAGTGTCTTTTGGAACTGGGGAATGCCAACCCTTGTTTAACTGGTGGCAGTTAATTCTGGGCAAGTGTTGTTGGGAGTCAGTGATTTAGGAGGTATGAATTCTAGCCATTTTTAATAATATAAAAATATGTATAAGATAGATAGCATAGACCAGTATGGTATATGAATCCCAGGGCTTTTAGTTATAGGATAAGTTATCTGCTTTACACTGACAATTTCCTAAAAAAAAACTCAAAAAACAAAACAAAACAAAACAAAAAAATCCCAGAATGACTTAAGCATGATATTTATGTATTTTTTTGAAATTATAGGCTCACAGGAAGTTGCAAAGGTAATATACCGAGTTTCTGTGTTTAAGTCACCCAATTTCCCCCATTGAATACAGGAACAAAAATGAGGAAATGGTTGTCTCTATAATGTGCATATATCGTCGCAGGCCATTTTGTCAAAAGTGTAGATCAGTTAAAATTGCCAAAATCAAAACACAGACTTGTTCTATTTACATTAAGACTGTTCTTGGTAGATACTTTTTATCCACTACTCCCAAACTCTGGCAATCATTGATCTATTTTTCATTTTTCTAGACTTGCCACTTTTGAGACAATTATATCAATGGAAACAAAAAACACAAGCCCTTTTGGGGTTGGCTGGTTTAATGGTCTTGAGATCCATCCAAGTTTTGTATATCAATAATTTATTCCTTCTTGTGGCTGAGTAGTATTCTATAGAGTGACTGAACTGCATTCTTGCTTATATCAGATCAAGTTGCTATGGACAGACACAAACAGGTCTAGGGGACACACATATTTCCAGTTATCTAGGATAAATGGAAATGCTAGATAATATGATTAAGCACATGCTTAGTCTTATAAAAAACATGTAAATGCTTCTCAGAATGGTCATTTTACATTCCAAGTATGTGTTTTTTTTTTTATTTAATGGAGTGATGTAGTATGAATTCAGAGTGCATGAAAAGACACTCAGAGCCAAATATCGAGGAAAGGCTGAAATGTCAGAGAGAGGAAACACCACAGTCAGTTCTCACTCTGCTGTCTTGCAACTTCCTCGGTCACTTCTGCCTCTGTGGGATTCCTAAGAGGCCTTCAATACCCTTCCCCTTAGCTGTAACCCATCCAGGTTAAGATTAAAGATGTGATCTACTCTAGTCTAGCTAGCTTTGAACCCAGAGAAACAAACGAAGTTCTGTCTCTGGAGTTATGGGATTAAGGTATAGGTCACCACTCCCAGGCTTTCCCTGTGCAGGGATTAAAGGTGTGTGCTATTGAACCCCAGCTATTTGTCCTTGTACTCAAGGATCAAGAAATTCCTGAGCTGTCCCCTAGAATTTGACTGTATGCTGTCTCTGATATTTCAGGTTTTATTAAATATGTAACAAATTACAACAGAGTGACTTTTAAGAAACTGACTTTTGGTAAAGATTTTTTAAATGAGAAAAGCCAATTTGTGAATCTATTTATAACTAACTGTAATACAGTCCCTTTGCAAGGTATCATAATAATACAGAAATGAATATAAGATATTGGTACATGACTTATAGCAGGACATACTATACTGTTATTCTATACTGGGTGGATGGGAACAGGAATAAACACATCAGTCAATGGGCTTCCCATTGTTGCGGTCACTTTATCAACACAGGCACAATTTGTTCTGGCACTTCTGATAACTACAAGACACTTTGCTGTCTGAGGGTACTCATCCTCCAAGATACAGCAACTTTTAAAAGCATTATCTTCTTGCTTTTGCCATGGTCTTAGGAGAAAGATCTTTTTAGTAGCCATTGTTAAAAGGAGAATGGGCAAAGATATTAGGTCCCAGTGTGAATTTCAGAGACAGTACTCAAAGCTACAGAATAGTGGGAGGGAGGATATTCCTGGCCTTGGATTGAGTTCTGTTGCTCTATTTCTGTTAGCGAGGCCATTTGACTGGCTCGCTTACAATGCTTGGCTGCTCTCCACCTCAGCTACCTTTTTTGTAAAATGCAGGCACCGTATAGGATGAATGACATTAATTTAAGTACAACTGTTAATATAAATCAGTAGGCCTCTAGTATCAATACTCATGGCTAATATTTGCTGGAACTTATTACATCCAATGTACTGTGTTTATTCTCTTTGGGTGCTTAAGGAATAGGACTATGCTCCGCTCTTCTTCTGACTTCTCCTCGTGTTCCCTGTGTTTCATGTTCGAGTTTACAACTGCTTCTTTTTATCCAACAAGTATCATGAAGATATGTGCTGGGTAGACGTCTAGGTTCAGAGGAAATAACCTTGAACAGGACCCTATCTAGAACAAGGAGACATAGAAGCCACCTGCAGGTGAATAGATATTTCAGACATTTGCAAAGTGGAAAAAGAGAAGAGAGGGAAAGTAAGGGAAGCGACAGAAGGATAGAGGAAGAAGAGGAGGAAGAGGAAGAAAAGGAAGGCAGTTTATGGAGAGAGTTGATACGCAGCGGGGAGACAATGACTTGAGACTCAATGAGAAATGACAGCCGAGGCGGCAAGCTCTAAGAATTAGGAAAGGAGAGGGAATACACTGCAGCAGAAAGCAGCTGGGAAAGAGACACAGAGGCGGAATACATGTGATTCCCTCATCTGCAGGATTGGGTAATAACAGTTACCGTCTACTAGGATTGTTATGATGATTGATTCAATTAGAGAGGCAGCTGTGGGTCCAGAGAACCTTGGCTTGAAGTCTGGACTCAGGACATCTTGGATTCTTTCTCATCTGCAACACTTAGCTGTGGGACAGTGGAACAAGTCTTTAAACCTGTTTCTACTTCCAAATAGCTTGTTACCAATAAGGGCATAATAATAGGATGTCATTCAGATGGCCAGTGTGAAAATTAGATAATGTAGGTCATTTAAGTGCCACAAACTGTGACTAGTATTTGACTAAACCACATTAGGATAACCATCAGCTAGAGGCTTGGGGTGTATGAATGACTATCATGAAGCAAAATGATGTCTGTGAACTGCTATAATACATTAAAATGAATTATTTTACTGAGCCCTATCCTTACTGATTTTGTTTCCCAGAAACAAATCACCACTTTAGCCTGTTAATATTTTAGAATTAAATGACAGAATCCCAAGTTTCAGGTCCACAGAAGTGAAGCAGTTCACAGAAATAAATGCAGGAAGTGGGTTGTGGGAAAATCAGAGTTCACAGTCTGATCTGTCTAGACAGGCAGCTGCACCTTAGCCATAGCAGGCTGTATTAATATTAGCACTGGCACAGGTGAGTTCTCCAAGCCAAGAATCTGAAATTTTTTGATAAGATTTCAGGTGGTGTACATGTTGGTTTTTAAGCCACAGTGTTCAAAACACCTTTCTTCTTTAGGAGGTAAGTTTTAGGAAGGTGAACCCATCCCTGGACCACCTGTTTAGAGATGCTGATCTACGGGACAAGTGATTAGTTGATGAGATCATTCAGAAGTGGGGCTCATAAATGAGCAATGTAAATGGGAGGTTGGTTTAAGCATCAGAAACGGTGGAGCAGACAGGACCAGAAAAGTTGTATCTAGAAGCTGCTCCAGAGCGGGAAGACATTCAAAAGATGGTGGTGGCCTGTGACCCAAGGTTACCTAAGTATAGGTGATAACCTCATGTGAGGCTGGCTCCAATGCCACAAATATCTGCACTTTGAATGTACAGGTTGTTCTACTTTGGCAATCAGGATATACAGAGGCTGTATTGTTAAGTCCCACGGCTTCCTGGGTCCCGGATTGCACCTGCTATGCATAGCTACACATCATCCATAGTTAGGCAACTGCTTGCTTTTGTCTTGAGGCTCTTGTGAGCCTGCTCACATTTTCAAAGCAGGAAGACTTCCCTACAGTCAGATAATGGAAGCCCACAGATAAGCTGAATGGGAGAACAGGTGTGTAGACAATGCCGTAGTTCATCAATGGATTGCTTCCATTATCACTCAGCCTTTAGTTTATAGTTTTCATAACTCAACAGGGCCCAGCTAAGGCTTTATGATTTTGTATAATGATCTTCCATCTATTGGCAGAAAAAGAGCAAAGTAAAATAAAGAGGGAAAAATTCTTTGATGTTTATTGCTAAAATTGAAAATAAGACTCTAACATCAAATATAATTTAAAACTTAAAGGAAAATGCCAGTTTGTGGATTATTCTTTTTGTTTATGAAAGTTTTTATTACTATATATTAGTTATACATGATAATTGGTTTTGTTAGGATGCCTTTGTACATGCACATAGTGTATTTTGATCATATGCATCCCCATCACCTCCCTTGTTCACCTTTCATTCCTATGGCTCTTCTTCCTTTCCTAGTCTCCTTCTTTTCTGTCCTGTGTGTGAGCTCATGAGTTTATTTCTGAGTGTGAGCCCATGAGTTTAATCCTGTGTGTGAGCTCATGAGTTTAATTAGAGTTGCCAATAGGATCATAGGTGAGAGGTTATTTTACAGGAGCGTGGAGTACTGCACTGAAGAAAATGTCTCTCCTTCCCTTTCAGCAACCATCCTCAGGGATGGCAGAGGCCTTGTAAACCCTTTGCCTCCATAACAGAATGTTGATGGGTACAATCTTGTCTAGATCTTCTTCAGATTATTGGGAGTGCTGAGAGTTCAAGGGTGCAGGGACTATGTTTGACAACACATCTTCCTCCAGATTCTAGGTTCCTTTTGACTCTCTTTCATGCTATTCGCTGGGCCTTTGAGGGGTGACATAGACATCTCCTTTAGGGATGAACAGATAAATGGTTTCTATCAAGGTACCATTTTGCCCTGTTGAGGGATATTTATTAGTATTTGGAGACATTTGTGGTTTTCATAACTCAGGGGAGGAGCTTGTTATTGTATAGTGTAGAGACCAAAGATGTTTCAGAACATCCTGTAATGCACAGGGCAGCTACCACAGTAAAGACTTATTAGATCCAGTGTGTCAATGGTAAAAAGGCTAAGAAAACTGAGTGATTTTAAAGAGAAAAATTCACATGAGTGCCATTATGAGAAGGTAAATATAGAAATGAAATTAGAAGCATAGTTTAAAAAACTGCCACACAAAGCACTGAGTTACAGGTATGCAGTATGTGATTATGACAGATATCCAAGCCTTCATAAAAATCTGAGATCGATCAGTCAAGTCAATTATATATTCAGGGGGCCATCTACCTCCACATATAACCAAAAATCAGTTTATAATAAAAAAGATGCTTAAAGCTGCACATGGAAGAATGTCAATGATGGATGTGGTAATACACAGAATAATGATCATACAAATTCTGTCTATGTGTAACCTGAAGATAAAACTGAGGGTCTGCAATCAGGCCAGGAGACATACTCATGCTGTCACTTCCAGGAGCCGGGTGCCATTTGCTTTGTTAATAGATGTTCTAAGTATAAAGATAATAAAATGGTGACTAAATAGAGGCCAAGGAACTTGTGTATGGTGTACCACAGACTTACTATCAGGCAAACTATTTGCTAGAAGGTACCCTGGACCTGAATTATACCATCATTTCTGAAAGGAAAGTGTTCACTTTAAATGTAGACCAAGCTGTTGAAGACAAAATATGCCATAAAGTGGCCAGCAAGCTTGAGCTATTGAGAAGAAATATGAATTTCATGAAATGTTCTATGGAATGGAGGTCCAATTGGTGTGATAGAAGTTTTTTTTTTCTTCAAGGACAATTTTGACTTTTGAAGTATCTTATTTTTTTTAAAAAGAGATAGGCATTTTAATTTTACTGCAAGGGGTTGGAGGTTGGGTGTGACTTTTGAATAAAATTCATATGTGACTAATAAATTAGGCAGACTTTCTTCCTTGTCTGTTAACCATGGAAGTACTATGAACCCATGGAAACCACCTAGAAAAACCCGACACACACTGGTCTCTGCGAGCTCCTTCACTCTTAAGCTTAGTTGATGTACACATCTTCTTTTCAAACCAACATACCCCCCTCATAATGCCTGTTACATATCCCCTTCGTCATCTCTGACCTCAAAAACAGGAAGGATTCCTATGTATGGTGTGTTGACCAGATACCATAAGTGTTTCTCATAGCGCTGTTTATACAAACTCTACCTGTGAAGTATATTATCCAGTGTCTAAGATAAAAGAGAGGCCCAGAGAGGCCAGGTAATTTGTTTAAAGTAATTCAACTGGTAAGTGGTGTTGGTGGAGGGGCTGAACTTTCAGGTTAGGTTATGTAGTCTCAGAATGTGCAGTTTATAGATACTCAACACTGCCTTCTGCAGTCTGGTCTGAAATTAAGGTTTAGGATTTTTCTAGTCACCTGAGTTTTGTTAGGTTGATGCATGGGGGTGGGGGTGGAGGTGGGAGTTTGTAATAAAACAACTGACTCTTCATTTTCCTCGAGATTTTTATTTTAATTCTATGAATTATTCTTGAAAAACAAAAAGGACAATAAACACTTAAAATCATAAGATGTGGACTTTATAAGCATTTTTTTTTTGGTTGATGAATTAGCAGTGATCACTGTGGCTTTGGTTCCAGTTAAATCTACAGCAAAGTGATGTAGGGGCCATTACTATCTCAGAACCTCAGAGCCATTGTTTGTAAAGTGTGTAGACACATTGCTTGGTCACTGCAAGGATGAAATGAGAGCAGGTAAAGCACCAGGCAGGACCTGACACATGGATAGTCCTCTGTAGATGTGAGCCCTTACCTATGTGGAGACATTGGTCTGATGCTAGACTGGGCATGTATTTGCAACTAAATCTCAGACAAGCATTTTAAAACAGAAACTTCAATTCTATTTTTGCCAAGGAGAATTAAATTCATTGGAAAATGATTTGGAGACTTTGACTCATTAAGAACAGGTATTACATATTGTAGGTAGGTAGCTAGCCATCTTTTATTAGGTGGCACATTGCTTACTAGTAATGATTAATTTTTTTCATGAAGTAAAACCTATGCATATAAAAAAAAAGTAAAACCCAGGAAGAGGAGCCTATTGATGTAATGAGTTACTATATCTGTATGGAACTCGAAGAAATAAAGTCCTATGAGAAAGACAGCCTGATTCCGCATACATATAGACAGAGCTTACAACGGATCAACATTAATGAAGGAATAAAAATGAAAAAAGATAGTGTGAGAAGTGAAAATTGGGTTGTTGGTGTGCCACGGGGAACTTGGGAGTTATAGAAACCATTTTCCTTTTTTGTGGACTTCAGAGGCAACGGTGACCTAGTTTGAGACTGGGTGAGCAGGCCAGCTCTTGTCCAGAGACCCAGAGCCTATTAAAATTAGGAAGGCTCGCCCTCTAGAGGTCACATTAAAAGTGTAGTTGTTAACCACGCCTGATGAGAATCTCCCTTCAGGAGGACTCTGCAGCTGACAGAAACTTCTAATTTGAAAGACCATGACTCTAAGGTTTGCAAAGGCTTTACCACGTGGGGCTAATTAGTACAATTTAGGTAATATTAGCCAATCCATTTTATCTCCCGTCTGATGCTTTCTCATCACACCAATCATTGAATCTTTAATGACAAATCCTTTTCATAAGCAGGAAATTAAAAATCAGTCAACAAAAGAAACAATGGTTAATTAGCTAGAAGTGATATATTTCTTTGTCTGTCGTGGCTACAAGAGTGACTGTTTTAACATCGTCTTTGTAATTTGGTTAAGTTGTCAAGACTAAAATACATCGAAATATCAAGGCCACTAAATTTTCCTTAGATTTCATCTTATATGTTTGTTTAGGAAAGTCCTAGTATTAACAAACTACATAATTAAAGATGTGAAAGGTAGAGAGATTTAGTCAGAGTGGGAAATATTTTTGAAGATACAATGTAGGTGATAATTAATAAACACTTGTGAAGGCCTGAGCAGAATAAAAATGACAAGCAAGTTTAAACAGAATGTCTTCACTCAAAATATACTGCATTATGAAACTCAAACACACCAAAGATACACGACCACTTTGACCAGACAGACTCTAGTGTATTCATTTTGGCATTGAAGATATCAGCACCAGACACTCACTTTTGGAGTCAAATGATTTACGTCTGCGATAGCAAGCATGTGGTGTGCAAATGTTGCTGTTAGTCCATCTCCATAGCTAGGCAAAGCCTAATCATTTGGTAATGGGTACATGGTGGAACTCTGCAGGCAATCACACCCAGTTCTCTGTTACTCACTATTAGCATGTGTGGAAGACTGCATTCAAGAGGAGAAAAAAAAAATCCACATTTCTTTCATGATGTCATGCTTCTGAATGTTTCTTTGGTTTCTCACGCAAAGCAGTTGAAAACAGATTGCTGATGAAGTCTTGGCTGGCAATTCTCCCCAGACCATAAATTCTAGGAGTCGGGCGTAGAGTCAGTAAACAAGACATATCATCACAGAAGTGAAAACCAGAGAGCCTAAAGGCAGGATGTGAAATTGACTTGTAAGATGAAGCACTTAGATATAGATGTACATGGCCAGGAGAGAAAGAATCTTTTTTGACAAAGCGCAGAAACATTGGACGGCTGAGTTGGCCTTAACAGGATGCATGGAAAGTCTCATCAAGGATCCAGGCCTGAGAAGATTCTTTTGGGCACTAGATACCACTACTACTTAAATAACATGCCAATGAGTATAACCTACTTTATATGCCCTAAAGGTTGTAATAATAAAAATATCACTCAAAAATGACCCGGGGTTGTCTTTGTTGATCTTAAAGGATATTGGATAAAATGATTACTAACCTAAATTGATAAACACTTTGGTATGCATTGTGCTTTCTGTCTCTCTGTTCCTCTCAGTCTCTCTTTCTTTGTTGTGTTGTGTGTAGTATATGTACTTGTTAGCGTAGGAGTATTCTAACTTGTACAGAGGCCAGGGGCCAACATGGGGAATGTATCTTTTCTTTCTTTCTTTCTTTCTTTCTCTCTCTTTCTTTATCTCCCCTCTATTTCTTTCTTCCTTCCTTTCTTCCTCCATACCTCCCTCTTCCTCACTTCCTGTCTTTCTCTCTCCTTCTTTCTTTTCTTTCCTTTTTTTTTTATATTTTTGAGACAAGGTGTCTTTGAACTTGAAGCTAGTTTGAGTTCAGCTAGAATGGGTAGCCAATGAGATTCAGAGATCTGTCTTATGTCACACCCTTAGTGGGGCTAGAGGCATACACCCAGCTTTTATGAGTGCTGGGAATATAAACTCAGATTCTCATATTTGCATAGCGGGCACTTGACCAACTGAGCTCCCTTTCTGCACACTGTAAGTATTATCTCTTGGTACTGAAGCCATTTAGTACTTAACAAACACTTAAAAATTACAAGAATCTAGTCTGTTATGTTTGACATTGCCACTATTTTATACAGAGGGAACAGTTGTTACAGACCAAGTTAATGAGGTCGTGAAATGCCTGGGACACATGTAGGAGCAGATAAATAAATAATGAAGCACAGATAGCCCCTTTTCCACCATGCTGCATATTGCTCCTCATTTCTAACAAATTCAGTCTAGATAGCAAATATGAAATTGATTGACCGAATAACCAATGGCTTAAAGTATAGTGAATGATGCTATAAATGTGCACCACAAGTACAGAAACAGCCACACATATTCTATGGCCAAGGCATAAGTCACCTTAATGTTTATCATAGTGGAACAGTGTCTTCATCAGTCCAGAATATGTTATGTTGCAAGACCTTTGCTCACAGGATGGAAATTGAATCCTTCGGCACTCCTGTGGAGCCCAGTGACTGATCATCTTCATTTCATCCTGATGTTTGCATTCTGATGAGATTTAGATAGAAAATCACTTTCTTATGGTTATGGTTGGGGAACTTTTATGAGGACATCCAGGTAGGTTTGAATTTAAGGAGCATATTGTAGTGTAGTTTGAGGAATAAAAGCAGGCCCCTCAAGGGTGGTCTCGTTAACTCAGCCCCATTTTCAGAACAGCTCCTGAAGTCCTTTGGAGCAAATCACTGTGAGCCACACAAAAACAACACACAGAAGCTTGGTGACATTTGATCCGCTGTGCAACTAACTGCCTGTATACATATACACAATACCCAAATAAAACAATACATGTAACATAATTTTATGCTAAATTGCATTTCTAATGTTACATATTCTGGATAATATCATATTATAAATAAATATATAATATGACCAAGAAGATTTATAGATTTTAAGGATTATACTTATACTTTTGATTATACTCTACAATATTTTTATAAAATTATAAATAGATGTAATAGACAACTGTATTGAAGGGTGTGATTTGATCTTGAGTCAATGGAAAAGTGAAAAAAATGTTACAAACTTTTCCTGAGTGTTCAAACCTAGTATTTGTTTAGTTCTGATGCAGTTCTGGGCTATGGAAGAGTTAATGTGAGCTATAAGAATAGTAAAGTCTGGAAAATTTGAACTTTGAGATTCAAGAGGATAGGCATGTGAGATTTCTGTGGGGCTGCCTAATTACTAACTTTTGGGTCCAATAAAGGAGAAATGTCTACCTTTCATTCTTTCCACACTGAGGTGTGTATCAATAGGTTTATGTACTAAGACTATGATCTTGATATAAAATAATGAGGATGAAGAGAAAAACAGTGCTCAGGGAGCATCTAACCCTCCCAGGTTGTTTGGCTAGCCATTAAGTGTTATTAGAAAAATTTGCTGAAAAATATTGTCAAATTGTAGCACTCTTGAAACTATTTTCTTTTTGACAGATAGAAGATTTCAGTTGCTGATGGTTTAGCCACTTGATTGGCAGTTGTCAGTCTTTGCTTTTCAGGGGCACTGAAGCAGCCACCCCTGAGCAATGATTAGCTTAAGGCAAGTGGAGGCCAGGTGGACTGTTGCTGCCCTTTCCTTCAGGTACGGAGTCCAGGACGACTGTGCACAGTTCTGTTTCAACTCCTGAGAGCTGGGCACAGCTTCAAAGCCTCTATTTCCAGGGGCCAGTACAAACAAATGCCAGACAAACAGCTCTTTTATTCTGGCTTTCCTTTCCTCCTCTCCCTCTCTCCTTCCTTCCTTCCTTCTTCCCTTCCTCCCTTCTTTCCTCCTTCTCTCCCTCCCTCTCTCCCCCTTCCTTCCTTCCTTCCTTCCTTCCTTCCTTCCTTCCTTCCTTCCTTCCTTCCTTCCTTCCTTCCTTCCTTCCTTCCTTTCTTTCTTGCAAAAGCTTATCTTAAACACCCCACAGCTGCTCATGAAAACGTCACACCACAGACACCAGAGAAGACTTCAGGAAATCTCTGTGGCTGTCACAGCCACCAGTCCAACCAAGGTTTTGTTTCCTTGAGCAGGTCGGCTTTGGTTCCCCCTGCTTCGGTTACCTTGCATGAGAAGAGATTTTATATAGATCACAACCCATAGCAACTTAAGATGACCCCTGGACAACTCCACCTGCAGCCACTGCAGATGAGCCTGCATCTCATTAGCACAGTGTCCACTCCAGTTGGAGGGAGAACCCCCCTTAACCTATAATGATTCCTATGCATAGGTGCCTGGCTGGCTACGTAATCAGCAGAGGCTCTTTCCCCTTGGATTATTTTAGGAAAGTTCCTCCCTGAGTTTGACCTACTTGCCCCGACCTCATAACATGTCGCAACATTAGGTAGCAATAAAATCTATTTGGGAATGTTTTTATTGCTCATTTCTGTTCTTTATATACTAAAGACAAGTAGGTGATTTGCCTGGCTGCCAGCCCCAGGCACTCCCAACAGAAGAGCTCTAGAGAGTTTCAGGAAGCAGAGGTTGTGGAGACTGTGAGGCAGTAAAGCTCTGTGAAGAGGGTCAAAGATTGCAAAGGAACCGCAAACTCTAGCTGCTAGAGGAATTGCATAGAACTACGGGGTCACCCAGGGCGGCTGAGAGCAAAGGCTGACACCCCCTCCCCACCCAGAGCTCACAGCTGTAACTCTAGCTTCAGGGTACTGAGCCAGGGACACTCAAGGTCTGGATTCTAGGCTCTAGAACAATAGTTTCTAACCTACCTCATACTGTGATGCTTTAATATAGTTCTTCATGTTGTGGTGACCTCCAACCATAAAATTATTTCATTGCTACTTCATAACTGTAATTTTGCTACTGTTATGAATTGCAATATGACTATCTAATATGCAGCCCTTGTGCAAGAATCATTTGGTGCTCAAAGGGGTCAAGATCTACAAGTTAAGAACTAGTGCTTTGAGCAATAAGCCTCTGGCATTCAGAGCCTAGAGCCACAAGCCTCTGGTTCTTGGTGTTGGCTGCTATAAGCTTTTACTTTGAAAGTCCAGGTTGCACTCAAAGACCCAATAGCCCAAGGAGCTATTCTTTTCCTAGTCATAATTTTCATCTAAGTGGAGATCTAAGACTCTCATTTGCCATTTGCTCCCCACTTCTGTAAATGTCTTTGCACTTTTTCAAGAAAACTGAAATCAGCTGTGTGTACTTGAGTCCCATCATCCAAGCAGGACTTATCCAAAGAAAGAAAGCTTTTCAAAAGAATTACCTGAATTGCTCTGTTGATTCCATCTGTGTCTTTTCTTTTCTTCTTGTGGTAGACTGTAATGCTTGAAAGATGGATCTTATGCACAAAGGTTGAGTTCTTCAGCAAGAGAGGAGAAACTGATCATTTACTTAGGAAAGTATCTGAGCATATATAAATCTACATTTTTTTTTCTTATCATACCTTCAGGTCATGGTCAGGCATGACAAGATTTAAAGTATGCCTGTAGTTTTTGGTACATGGTAAATGTACAATGTTCTGAGATGACCTCAACACATGCATTTCTTATATGTACAAAATATTGAAAGCTGAGGTTGAATATGAAATAGAAATACTCTTCATTTTTAAGGTAGGTGGAACCATCTAAGACTCCCCCCACTAGAAAATTTTGTCATTTGTAGACACAACCCTGAAATAACTTTAGAAGCTTTTCAATGTTCCAGACCTCAGTAGCCAGAAGAAGCAGCAATGGAGGTATCGAGATTTTTGCTGTAATGCATCTATTGAATTTCCGAAGCCCAGCTGACCATTTCAACAAGTTTAGAATTTTGACTTTTCTTTGAGTATTTCTGAAGAGTAGGCATTACATTGATTGTAGAAAATTAAGAACAATGTTTGACCAATGCAAATGCTATTCTCTCTCTACATTGCTTCAAGTATGATTTTAAGAACCACCTTTCCTAAAGCTATTGCTGATAGAAAAGTCTGGCAGGTGCATAGATAGCATTTGGATCTGTCTCTTTGGCATTGTGTCCTTTTGTACTGTACTGTTTCTGAATCTTTTCTTTCCTGTGTGTACTTTTGTGTCCAGAAGCTTCCTGCATGCAGAGCCACCACTCCAAAGGTGCTGAAGAACTTTGCCTGTTTATGGAACTCATGAGCCTTGTGGACTATCATAAAAAGAGGCAAGAATATGAAAAACTGAATCACTTTGACTCCAACAGGAACAACTGTGACCTGTAACCTACACTCCAGAGTATCAGTAAGATCAGGCTGAAATTACAGCCCCATGCCACAGATCTCTGCTTGGAATTTCACCTCGATTGGTTTTCTTTCATAGTTTTCTTTTTTTTTTTCAATCATTTTCCTCTCTATCTAAATCAATTCCTGTATGTGAAGCCTCATCTTGAGGTGATCTTCTGGGGGACCAGATCTGAGGCAGTAGAGGCAGAAAGAAAGGGGGAGAAGCTGATTTGTAAACTCACATGGTTTCTCCCAGCCTACTTACTGTCATTTTTATAAAATCACTATAGAACTATAGCAGTGAGGACATAGTCAAGAGGGTATTATAGTTCAGTGTCTCTTCTCCTTACCTGACTGTCCTTGTTAATCTCTTATTGATCATCAGCAGAATTATTAGTTAATATAGTGGAGGTATGAGGTGATTATAATTTATTTACAAATGAAAAAAATAGTCAACCTAAATTAGGAAAAGCAAAATATACATTGAAATTAAAATGTCTGTCTACAATACATACATAGTTATGTATATGTTGCAGTTATGTTAACATATTCATGTTAGTATTCATTGAATTATTCCAGGCCACAGATTGTTGCGCACAAATATCTGAGAAACAGTGTGTTTCAGGACCAGTTGGATCTAGAGTTCAACACCACCATTAGTAATATGTCATTCTTAGATTTTGGTTCTGTTTTTCTTTACTTTGGTTTCATTCTAGGATTCTCTCTGTGAGGACAATGACAGTACATTGCTAGTATCATAGCTTCTAGAAAATACTTCTTTTTCAGAAGTTCTAACAAAAGGACCAGAGATAATTCTCTTTGAAACTTCTTGACTTCCAGACCTATTTTTGAATCAATAATTGTGGTCAGGGATCAGCTTATCTAGTCACATGACCTAAGTCATGGAAAGGGTGGTTCTATCGAAGTAGACAAAGTGATGGCTTATGGGCAGGCTCCTTGAAATCTATTGAGATTTGCAATGTGGAACAAGAAACATATCTTGTCTTACTACACAGAACCAAATTCCATCCCTTAAATGAAGTGTAAAAAATTGTAAAGGAGCTGGGTGGTGGAGGTGCACACCTTTAATATCAGCACTTGAGAGGCAGAGGCAAGTGGATCTCTGAGTTCAAGGTCACACTGGTCTACAGAGTGAGTTCCATGACATCCAGGACTACACAGTGAAACCCTGTCTCAAAAACCAGAGAAACAAAAATTATAAAGGAGAAAAGGGAGGCTAATATCCTAAGTTATTTTACTGAGTTGTTTGACTAAGGGACTATGTAGAAAGATATTAGTAAGATACAAATAATTGCTAGTTTTCTTTATCTTATATCTTACCAATATAGATGCCAGTATGGCACAGAAAGAGTTTGATGAGCATATATATGTGTATATATATATATATGTGTGTGTGTATGTATGTGTGTGTATATATATATATGTGTGTGTGTGTATATACATACACACATACACACAACATACACATATGCCAGTGACCTTAGCTGGAATATATACAACTTGATGGAAACCTTAAATGCATTTCATTTAGTTAAGATTCTCTAGCAAAATAGATTCAGTAAGAGAGACTCAAAATTTATTATGAGGAATTGGATCATGCAACTATGGTGGTAAAGTCACATGGTCTATTGTCTGAGAACTTCAGGTCCGGGAAGACAGGCAGAGCAAGTCAGTGAAAAGGCCTGAGAGTCAAAGGCACCAACTGTTAGCTGCCAACAGGAAAGCTGAGGAGGGTGATGTGAAATGTGCTAGCTTAAGATGTATGGAGGAAAAAAATAAACAACTTTCTCCTCTACCTCCACCTCTCCCTCTTCAGGTTCTCAATGCTCAATGGATTAGATGATGCCCATCCATGGTGAGGGTAGTGCAATTTGCTTTATGGGGTCCATTGATTGAAATGCAAATCTCATCCAGAAATACTCTTACAAATACAACCAGAAATAATTTTAAAAGTCCCTCCTGGAAGGGGGTGGATTTACCCCATGGTCTCTTGTTTGCTAAGCAAGTATTCTACTATCAAAAATCAGGCCCAGCTCAGAAATCATTTTTTTTTCTTCTTTCTTTCTTTTTTAATATGGGTACCATCAAGTTAGTTAAGTTCACATATAAAACAAACTACTATACCTGCTCCTATCTGACTGATCTGACAGGCAAGAGATTATGTACTTTGAAAGTTTTCAGACTTGCAAAAAGCTACTGAAGAGTTAAAAGCAGAGCCAGTACTCCACCTATCTGTAGAGTAGATAATTGGCTGAGGGATAATGAGGGATAGTTATTCTGAGAATGGCTCTTATGCAATTCTACTTAGTTTTTAATGGCAAGTCTTTACTTCGCAAGAAGTAAGGAGTACCACATTATGGGAGGACATGGGGAATTTAATTATTAACTTAAACAATAAACTCTTTAAATTACCTTAATTTCCGAAGGATTCAACAATCCTATTAGTTGAATTATAAATAAGTAAATAAAACCTGAAAAACAATTGGAAAACCATTATACAACAGGGAAGAGATTAGAAAAGACTTAGTACCCCGGGGCCTAAGCAATATAATTAAAAACAGCATTAAAAAATAACTTGCCCTATAAAGCAAGAAGAACATCAAGGATGTTTTCCTTTGCTTTCAGACCCATTGTGCATCAGTAGGCTATGCATTGGTAAAACATGCATGTCGTTCTTTTGTAGGGGAGAATGTTGGGGGAGATAAAAGAATATAATAATAGTTACTGGCTATCACTTATTAACATTATCTCTCCTCTCATTTCCCCTCTCCTTATCTTATTTAACCCCCTCGCCATGGTCCTTCTATCTTCATCTGTCTTTATCTCTCTTCTCTTTTTCTTCCCTAGGGTCAGGGCCTCACTATGTAGCTCTGCCTACATACAGAGACTCTAGACCAGGCTGGCCTCCAACTCACATACATCTACCTGCCCCTGTCTCCTTAGTGCTAGAATTAAAGATGTGTACTATAATGCCCAGCCAGTATCCAGTATTTGGTTGTTTCTAGTGCCCAGGCCACACACACACACACACACACACACACACACACACACACACACATTAGAGTTTGAGTGTAGCTTTGAAAAGGTGGGTCCTTGCGATGAGTGGGATTGTGTTCCTCCAAAATTCATACATCTTAATTTACCATCCAGGGCTTTCAAAACTATTCTCTTATTTGAGAGTGAGATTACTTGCAAATGTGATTAATTATGATGTGGTCTCAAAGTAAGATGGTTCCATATGGGGCTATGATTGTTGCCCCTAAGAGAAAGAATTTAGATGTAGCCACCTAGGGGAATACTATGTGAAGGTGAAGACGGAGATTCACAAGCCAGGGAATGCTAAAGATTGCCAGCAAACTCTCAGAATCTGGGAGAGATACTGACAACTGATTTCCCTTGGCAGCCTTAAGAAGGAATCCACTCTTCAGACTCTTTGCTTTCAAATGTACAAGGTCCTCAATGATGTTAATATATTTCTGTTGTTTCAGGTGGGCCACTGAGTAATGGCAGCCAGAGCATACCAGTAAGGTACTATCAGGATTCCCAACTTAAAGTTATTAATTCTAAGCTCAGAGATAAACTTTTCCAGAGCCGAACAGTAATCAGGGGTTGCTCCACACACCATGTTTTAAAATTCATTATTTCCCAACACACAGTTCAAGGATCACTTATGTTAAGAATCTCTGGGAATTGTTAAATGTGAAAATTTAGGGACTCATTCCAGATGTACTGAACAAAATTAACTGAGGAAAACATAAAAGAAAAATAAAACTTGAAATAAATACTCTTAATACTTTGTACAGACTTATCGGATGCCTCAGCCTTCTCATGATCTCTTGAAAGTGGGATGATTCATAAGCTAGAAGCTGGCCAAGTTTTTAATCTGGACTTTTATGTCTGTTTTTACTGCCATAAAGTGGTGACATTCAGACAGACTTCATTGTACCTTCAAGGATCAAATCAAATACCTTAAAATGAAGTTAAACTTATAAAGCGTTTATAAACAGGCAGGGCCATGAGATACCTTTAACAAGTCATTTTACTGGGCCTGTGGAAGAAACTACACTGCAATGCAAATTCTATGCCTTCCACTCCCCAAATAGTAAATGCTAAGTCTTCAGTGCTAATGCTCTGGAAAGATTTACTCCCTTTTACCCACAGTGATGTCTGTCTAATGTGTGGGGAATTCCCAGCACACACTTCTCTGTTGGCCATGCTCTGTGTTTCTTAGGCAAGCTTTTCAACCATGCAATATTTCTCATTATCTGCTACGGGAATTGGAGCGTTCTGGTTCTGTAGTCATAACAAATATAATGTTACACTCCAGTTTTTGTTCTGAGTTTCAAGGAGACAAGTTATATAAAAATTTCCTCACTCTGTTATCATAACCAGCATTAAACCAGAAGAGAAGCACTGTAGGTCTATTAGACTATCAGTTACATGGGGGGCACTCTCAAGCAGAGGTAACAACCCAACTCTTCCTAGATAGGAAACATGACTTAAATTGGCTCTGCAGAACTCTTATTTTTGATTTTAAAACCATGTGATTTCTTTATACCTCAGAATGCTTCATGTGAACTAACTGTAAGAGATGATGGTAGGATATAGCAGAGACTGTCAGTTCATTTGCCTGGATTTAAATCCCAGGTCGGCCACTTTTTTTTTCCTGTTACAGACCTCACGACCCTAACTTCATTAGTATTCGCTAAAATGTGAAAGATAGCTGTGACTGTTAGTTATTGCTGCTCAACAAAGCATCTCAAAATAAGTGGTTAAAGGCAGTAATTTATTATTTTTTCATGATTCTAAGGGTAGAGGGACAGGCCCTTTGCTGGCTTGTTTGGAGGATATCCATGCAATGACATTAGGAGGTCAACTGGGCTCCTTGTTCAGATATCTGGTAGTTGTTTGAACTACCTATTGGCTGGGATGTGTCCCTCAATTCTTCTCAATGACTGCCTCATCCCCATTATGTTAGTATCCTCTAATACAATTTCAACACCGTTTTCGAAAAAAGACGAAAGTAAAATGCTTTTGGGAGCTTGGGCTTGCCTATCATCACTGCTAGAACATAGCATAGTTAAAGCAAGCCACAAAGGCAGATCAAATACATGGTGGTTGAAAAATGAATTTTCGATATAGTCCATATAGGAAAGTAGCAGAGTTTCATTGAAAAGCCTGCTGTGTGAGGTGGGGAAAAATTTCTGGCTTTTAAGTACTCTATAACCAGATGCCATTATTCTTTATTAATAACATGTTTTAATACTAAAGGTCATTACTAGAACTATGTAAGCAAAGCAACAACAATCAGAAAGTCCAACTTTTCATAAAAATGACATCACCAATAACCAGTGAAAGGAGAGTGCACAGTTTATCACATGTACAGAATATGTTGCATACTGCCCATGTGTTATCAGCTAATGAAGCTGGAAGATTACAAAGTGTCCTTTCATGTGGATCCTTTTCATATCTACTGGGGAGGGGGACAGCCTTATTCAGGGTGTGGTCCTGGGATTAGCAACAAAGCATCACCCTGCAGGCTCCACCTGAGACCTATTGAATTTAAATCTCTGAGATAGGGCCCAGAAGCCTGTATTTAGTAAGCTCCATGAGTGATTATTTTTACATACACTACAGTTTGTGAAGTACTGATTCAGAATCAAACCTGCCAACTCCTTAAATGAAAGCACTGGATTATAGATACTTTCCTCAAATCTCATTTTTCCCCCTGTAATAATTTATGACTATAAATGACCTATAATGTTGAATTCACTGGATAAAAGTCATATGCTAAGTTTCTCAACATGTTTGAATCTAAATAGCTCATGGGTAATGATCATTTGTAGCTCCTGTTTCTATTGTAAGTGTAAAGAGTCAGCAACCTGGGCTATGGAGATGTCTCAGCAGGAAGGGCACTTGCTTCCAAGCCTAGTAAAGGACTCTGATCCCTGTGATCCATGTAGGAGAGAACTGACTTCTACATTCCATCCTCTGAGCTCCGTATACATGCTGTAGTGTGTGCATACTTGTGTACGTATGTGTACCTGTGCGCGCGCACACACACACACACACACACAATAATAACAACAAAGGCTCTGGGTATGTAACTCAGTTGGTAGAGTGTTTGCTTTGCACATCCAAAGTTGTGGCTTTAATACCTGGCACCACACAAAACCAAGTGTGGTGGTCACTCAGGAAATATAGAGAACCAGGAGGAACAGTTTAGGGCAAGCCTCAGCTACATAAAGTTCCAGGCCAGCCTAGGCTGCAGAAGACTTTATTCCCCCACCCCTCCCCCAAAAAATATTGGCCTGGGAGAAGCTAGTTTAGTAAATATAGTAGAGCAAAGAAAAGTAGCATAAAGTAGAGAAAAGAAAATCAATAATCAGAAATGACATTGTTTGCACCAATTTGGGGTCAAAGCATCCCCTAGGATTTTTCCAAAAGGCTGACTTCAAAACAACCCGGCACATAGAGCTCTGTGAACATATACATTTCTGTGTTCACAAAGCGGAACAAACACAACCTGGTTAAGCCTAGCCAAGTGGCATTATGCTTTTTAAAAGCAGTTTCATGGCAGACAGTGTTTGTGTTCATTAGGAATTCCTTTATAAAGGAAGGAGGGATTTAGGCTTACTTGCAAAAGTAAACATAGCCTTATTATGGAAAGCCTATGTGGTTTTCTTTTAAGCAATGAAGATTTTACTTACCAAAGTAGGAGAGATGCATCGATTCATTCCAATAACATATCTAGAAAAAAATAATTTTGAAAAATAAATGATTATAGCTAGTATTCATGTGAATAGTCATTATGTTTGTGTGTGTGTGTGTCTACATGTGTGACTTCATGTGTATGTGAGTGTATGTGTGGAGTGTAGGTGGAAGTCAGCCTTGGGTATATTATATGTATATATTTAGACAGGGTCTCTTGTTGGGATCTGGAGAACCCTGATTAGGCTAGCAGACCAAGTCAGCTAAGCTGGATGCCAGAGAGGTACAAGGTTCCGCATTCCAACTTTGACAATCCCAAGAACTGCCTTCCAAGAGTGTACCATCATGCTACATTTTTTTATTAAGATTTTTTAAAATTAATTTTACACCCAACCACAGATCCTCCTCTCATCTCTTCTCCCACTCCCCCAGGCTTCCCCGCCACACCCCATATGCCCTCCTCCTAAAGGGTAAGGTCTCTTATGGAAAGGTACAAAGCTTGGTACATTCAGTTCAGGCAGGATCAAGCCCATCTCCCCTGCATCAAAGGCTGAACAAGGCATCCCGCCATAGGGAACGGGGCTCCGTAAATCCAGCTCATGCACCAGGCTTTTAAAATATGGCTTCTGGGGTTTATACTCAGGCCCTGGAGAATGTATGGCAAGTATTTTATTGACAGAACCATCTTCTCAGCTCCTGAGGAGTTTTATCAGAAAATTCCTGGGAGGACTTTTGTAAATCAAAAGGCAAGTATCTCCATGCTAGTTTATACTTCAAAACAAACTTAATATAATAAAATTAAGAGACAAACAGAAAACAAGAATGAGAGCAACTCTTTCTACTACTAACTAAAAGTATTTTAAAAATCAGCAGTCCAAGTACTGCATTAATTCTTTCTCTGATTTGATAGTAATAATCATCCTGTGTGTAAAGTGTGTATCCTTCATTTACTAATAGTAATATACTGATGGTTGCCGTGTCCTGGGAAGCAGAGAAATATTGTGACCAGGATGAATATGACACCTACCTTCATGGGACTCAGCTACACTTAGTGAAGGTGGATGAAGACAAGTGAACAGACTGTTGTGAATTAGTTGAATCTTTACAATGTAAATCAAGGAAAGGCTGAGGCTAATGATGGTGCCACCTCATATAGAGTGGTCAGAGCATTTATCTTTAGGATTTGTTTTTCTTTTCTTTTCTTCTCTTCTCTCTCCTCTCTCTCTCTCTCTCTCTCTCTCTCTCTCTCTCTCTCTCTCTCTCTCTCTCTCCTCTCTCTCTCCTCTCTCTCTCTCTCCTCTCTCTCTCTCTCCTCTCTCTCTCTCTTCTCTCTCTCCTCTCTCTCCCTCTCTCTCTCTCTCTCTCTCTCTCTCTCTCTCTCTCTCTCTCTCTGTGAGTGTATGCCATGTGTACATGAATGCCTATGAAGACCAGAAGAGGATGTCAGGTTCCCTAGAGATAGAGGAGGTAAAGTTGTAGTTTGGTTCTGAGTCACCTAAAAGGATGCTGGGAGCTGACCCTGAATACTCTGGAAGATCAGAAAGCCCACCTCACAATAGAGCCATCTCTTCACTGACAGAAGACAGCGTTTAAGTTGAGATAAATAACCTAAGCTTATTTGGAGGGAGGCAATACTTAGCAGGCAGGAAAGCACCCAGACTATGGATCAGGAAGAACCTTGACTGTGTTGGCAGAGGATTACTAAGGGTGATACTTGAGTCAGAATTCAAATCCTGCTTTGTCTTTCCTGTTAGTAGCACGTCATAACTGAGCTGCCCAGTGAGTCATTTAGTGAAGTCTGCCTGCTCACTTGTCATGCACTGTTGGTCCCAGCATCCCATCATCCGCTTCTCTTGGTCCCTGCTCACTTCTCTTATCATGAGGTAGTCATTGTCGTGACTTCCGCTTTTGGTAGCAGAGTCCTATCTGGTTTTTACCTAATGTAAGTTTAGAAAGTAAACAATGCCATCCTAAGAACAAGACTGTGTCCTGTTTTCAACCATCCTAGTGGTGTGGTAGGAATTAGAATTGGTTAGTGGCTCTTACATCTGAGCTTAAACCACTGTGCACTATGGTGTAGGCCAGGTGTTGCCAGTGACAAGTAGAAATGTTTGCCTGGAGATAAATAAAATAACGTCAAGATAAAGTTTTAAAGGGGACATTGTCAGAACACATGAACAAAGCCAGAAGACAATACCAGATGAAATTAATAATGTGGGAAACTGAGAGTCTTGCTCATGCTGATGGCAGATTTTGATAAGCAAAGTACAATGGAGAACGTTAGTGGAGTAGAAAAAAAAATCTGTTTTAGTTGGGATGCTGAGGCTGTGAAACTGGTGTGGTCCCCAGGTCCATCTATTTTGACCACCAGTACAAGCTTTTTAAAGCAAGTAATATTGACTAGGAAATATAATAAAATGTGGTTTATGTGATACAATAAAAAACATCACATGTACAAGCTTGTGACGAGAGAGACTTTATAATCTAATATCATTTTATGGAAGTGCAACCTTGTTGAGTGGCTGGACACACAGTGAACTAGGCACACCCTGGGAAGAATGAAAGCATGGGCTTCGGGCATATTCAGGTCTTCACCTAGCAATGAGGTCCAGATGTGTATGTAAAGGTTATGTGCTGAGGCCTCACAAAGGCAAAGTTCTGAGCTTGAAAGTCATTTTTTCAGGCTCTTTGTTCTCTTCTCTTTAAAGACCCAGAGGCACTGGCAGTTGGTAAATAGCCCATGTAGATTTAAGGGTGGAATAGAAGTCATTTTATTTCTCTCATTTCTTTGAAAGCTGGCTCTTCACATTCTCCAGTTTCTTCCTGTGTAGCACTCAGGAGATTTCTTCTGAATGCTTAGGAAGTATTAAGGTGGGTGCATGTCTGACCATAGTTCTGTGGCTTAGGGGATGACATCAAACAGGGCTGAATTTCATGGGAATCAGATTGGCTGGCTTTCGGTTCCGGTTTGGCTATTGTTGGCGTGGCTTTGGGAGGGTGACTGTGGTGGTCTGAAGGTTTGCATTGCTCCTAATTTAAATGATGACTCCCTTGGAGGTGGCATGTAACTTAGTCTGATTACACTGTGGTGACATTAAATCTGGGACTGGATAATCTGTAATGACAGAAATTTGCTTCTTACAGTTTGGAGGCTGAAAAGTGTGAAATAAAGATGTTGACATTTAACCGTGGACTTCTTGCTGTATGGTATAAAGTAAGAAGAGCTAAGAGTCGTGTGTATGTGTGTGTGTGTGTGTGTGTGTGTGCACGCGCGCGCGTGTGCATAAGACACACCAAAACACGTTTTTATAGGAAATCTATCAATCTATTCATGAAGCTGAAGTCCTTATTGCCTAAGTAGCCCTTAAAGGTTTTAATATTTAATATAAATACTGATAAAATAGCAATTTCAATATGGATTTGGAAGGGATCATTCAAACCATAGTTTGGGGTTTTTGAGAAGTAATTAGAGCATGAACGTGAGGGACTATCCCCTTGTAAAAGGGACCATATTAAGGCTCTTGGCTCTTTGGCCATATGAAAACCAATGTATATCTTTGAGCCTAAAGGTGAGTCATCATCACACACTGAATTTTCTCTGATCTTTGTTCAACCTCCAGATCTATGAGGAATGAATTTCTGTCACTTAGAGGCCACTTAGTTTACATCATTTTGTTATAGCAAACAAAGTGAGTACAGACAGTAACTCCTATCTGAGAGATTGCCTACCAATATTGGTGTCTGGATTCTTACCTCTAGAAGCTAAATTGCATGTCCATAGAAGCCCCTTTGTCTCTAAATTTTTGACACCAGAAGACATTGCCCAGGCTCAGACACAGTTAAGAATTGCCTAGAACATTGTGTATACATGCATTCTTCCTTCCTGGAAACCCCCCAGTTTTCTGGTTAGCATTGTTTATAGTCTGCAGAGAAGTAATACTGTTTCTGGTGAAAGATTCTTGGCACAATATCCAGGCCCAGGTGCAAGCTTGGTCCATGATGGCCCTGAGCTCTAGCAGGACAGCAGGTGCACATGCAGGTAAGTAGGATTAGACTGGATTAGGGCCAGAGGGCTAGTATTTCATTTTATACTATTTTAGAAGCTTAATCCACAGAGCAATTGTCAAGGAAATGTGATAATACATGTTGGCAAAACAGAGCAAATGTGACTGAGAACATATGGTGGGGTATTTATTTTCTTATTAGGCAAAGACTATTATTTATCACACAGCAGGTATCGGTTGTGATTATATTTTGATGTGAACAAGGCAATAGCTGTTGAAAATAAAGCTGTTGAAAAATAAGGCTGATAGCATTTTTACTTGATCTTTTTCCGTGTTTAAATTATCTTCCCATGTTTCTGCATTTAAAATCATTTAAAATGAGCAAACTTCTCAATTTAATTGCACATTGCCACTCAAAATAAAAGTCTTTGAGATCTGGATAATGACTTATTTCTTGGATTGTTTATCTTGCTAAAAGTCAACGTGAACTACCAGTTAAGCCATATGGTCAATACCAGTCATTAGTCTCCTGGAAAGAATAGTGGGGGAGGGGCACAGGATGACCACAAATTCACTGGTTGTCAGCTTTGGCTGGGGGTGGGGGGCTTTTATGTACTGCATTCTGCTTATTTAGTTTTCCATAGGTCCCTCAATTGAATCAAGATCTAAGTGTGGACTTTTGGTTACTTTAAAATTAGGTTGGTTATTCATTTAAATGATGAGGTATAAATTAACTTTTCATAGTTTGGCCTTTGTTTGGCTTCTCTACTGAATTTTGATAGATCTCTTCACAAGGCTTGTCATTCTTAGAGCTCCTGGGGTGCCCTCTCCCTGGGGGTGTAGAAGAGAATGCCAGATTCCCCCGGATTGGAGTTAGGCATACACTGTGAGTCCTTTGCAAGAGCAATGAACACTCTTACCTGCTGAGTCATCTCTCCAGTGTATGTACTTTCTTTATAGCGTCACTATATTTATACCTAGTCAGCAAAAACGCACACACCCAAAGCACCGAGCGAACAGAATAATATCGCCAAAGAAATTCCACATCTCAGTAAGTGGAACCTGTAAACGTCACCTTAAATAACAATAGAAATTTCCTAGATGAGCTTAAATGAAAGATCTTGACAGGGATGTATTATTTTGGACTAGTCACGTGGGCACATTGCAATCACAGAAGTTTTTTGAAAGTAGAAGGGTGGGCTAGACAGAGAAAACCCCTGAAAACCCCTATTTCTGGCTTCGAAAAAGGGAGGCTGTGAATCAAGGAATGGAGAAAACTTTTGAAGCAGAAAAAAAGGCAAAACATCGTGCTTCCTTCAAAACTTTCAGGGAGAAATGCAACTTTGCTACAACCCTGATTTTAGACCAGAGAAATTTTTGTTCTATTTCTGGCCTACAGGGATTAAATTTGTGTTTTTTAAACCATTAAGTTTGTGGTGATTTGTAAAGGCAGCCACAGAAACAAACCCAGCAGCTAAATAAAATTTACGCATGTACAAATCTGTGTATCAGGTACCCAAAACAAGAGAATATGTCTACTGCTCCAGAGAGTTGGACCATCCCCTTCTCCAACTGATAGCACTCATCTGAAATAGCCATGGCTAACTTCTAGCTTCATAGATCTCTTTGACTTTTTTTCTGTTTGTTTTACAGACAGAACCATGGAACATTGTCTTTTGTGTCTGGTTTCTTTCTTTTAATGTAACATTTCTGAAATTCATTTTTTTAACTGTCATATATTTTTATTGCTATTTTTCTATTGTATGATTATATTAAAATTTCTTCAGTTACCTTTTTCTTAGCTTTTCTTTTAGAATTAATAGTAGTGCCCTTTGAACATTCTTAGGGAAGGCCCTTTGTTTGTACATGTATTTATTCCTCTTAGTAGCCACAGATATTTTGCATAGTTACCAAAGTCTGCCAATGGCTCTCCTAAGTGGTTACATTATCATAGGATATTTTTAATTAAAATATAATTTTATTATTTATCCCATTTCATTTCCGCTGTATGAGGCTTCTGGCCTGGACTTTTGGGCCTAACCCTGAGATCCAGAGCAATAAGCCCACTGAGACAAACAGACACTTACATTATTTTTATGCTGATTGGCCTAGGGCCCAGGCATATAATTTGCTAATTCTTTACCCTTAAACTAACTCATGATTCTTATCCTGTTCAGTCATGCAGATTGGTATCTATTCTTAGAGCAGCATTTCAGCTTTCTTCCTCTGCTTCTGCAGATGACTCATCTGGTTCTCTCTGGCATCTCTTTGGTGTCTTTGCTCTGTTCTTCTTGTTCCCAGAGTTTTCTTAGTCTGGTAGCCCTACACACACTTCCTGTCTGCCTTCAGGCAATCAGCACTTACAATCCAACAACATAATCCCACTATAAATTTCCTTCCTTCAAATCTTTCCATACTATTCTTAAATTCCTAGCCTCTTTTATTTGATTTCTATCACTACATATAAGTGTATAAACAAATAAACAAATACAGAATATTTCCTCAATGACTTGAACTAGTACTACGAATTCTTTCTAGAGAAGTATATAAACATCATGAAGTGGCCTTTTTTCTTCATGCTTTCTACTGTTTATGCATATATTTTTCTTTTCTTTTTTTATGAAGTCTACCAACTGACAAAAGTTGTATATATTTATAGTACACAGCATAATGTTTGGGCATATGTATACATACCTAAATCAAGAGAATTAGTACACATGTTTCCTTACACAGTTCCTTATTTATTTGGGTTGAGAAGACTTCAATTCTTATAATAATCTTATTTCACTTTTCTTGATGGCTTGATGATTATCTATCATGTCACCTTGTTGTTGTTAGTGCTTAAAACATCCCTCAAGCTTAGTGCTAATGAGGTGCCTAATGTCTGTGAATACAGGAAGATAATGTAACATGTGACTGATGGAGAAGTGTTTGAAGGGGTTGTTTGGACAGGATCTTTGATATTGCTGATTGTGAGACCACCAGTGATGAATCCCACGCAGATGAAACAAGGTGTTTTCATACATAGATATATATTGAAAAGATTTTTATATAACATATAAAATTGGTGACACATAATTGAGAGCAGTGTTTCACATGATCCTCACTTTGTATTTCTATTAGACTCCTGGCTCAGGATTCGCAAATATGTATTGCAGTAACTTCAGAGAACATGACATCCAAGAATGTATACCAAAAGACACTGTCTCTAGAATGTTGCTTCTGGATTCCAGTGACACCTTGGAGATGTCCTCGATAACAAAATTCACCAAACCAATATAGAAAGAAGGAACACTGTTGGGCCTTTCTTGTTCTAAGGAAATTTCTTCAGGTATATAGTCAGATTTCACTGACTTTCACCCTAATCCTTTTTAGATTGTGGACTTATTGCATTGTATTTACTGGCATAAATATTTTTTTCTTCTCAAATAGATAACAATCTCACAGTGACATGAATGGAATTATAGATTATTGGTGGTAGGAAGACACAAATTTAGCATTGTAACCCTTGCTTTTTACAAATAAGACAGTTGAATCTATAGGTAGAAGGATTAACGTGATTTAGAATTTCATCCATTCTGCTACTTTCTATTTAATAAATGTGAGTCAAGCTGAAGAAAGAAGGTCATCATCAGCAATATTTTTAACAATTAAAGCTTGTTAAAAGATGAATACAATAAAAATAATTCTGCATTACCAGTTTCATACTTTACTGGTAGTTCATAAATAAAAGATAAGTTATATTTCTATCATGGCAAGTCCAAGATCCAATTGACTAGTAGTGATGCATTGTGAAGAAATCATTTAATGATGGAATGCATTGCAATTTAAACACACACACACACACACACACACACACACACACTTATTTTACATCTGATCCCTCAGACCCCTCTCCCTAGTACTATGATTTTAGGTGCATGGAACACACACACAGTTTATGTAGTTCTGTATCAAAGGATTCCTGTGTGCTAAGCCAGCACCCTATCAAACAAGCCATATACCAATCCCAAACTCTTCCCTTTTTTTAACTTTAGTTGGTCTATGGATTGAACCCTGGGCTTCATTGATATTATACAAACATTCTAGTACTGAGTTACACTACCAGCCCTTGCATTGCTTTGTCTTTGTAAAATGTTATTTTTTTTTCAGATTAGCTAAAATGAATAAACATGGACTTGAATTCTGTTTTTGTGAATATTTGTAGGTATTTAATAAATCCTGGGATATCAGAGAGACCACCCAGTCAAATCCTAGGCAGACAGCTCAGGAAATCCTTGATCCTTGAATACAAGGATAAACAGCTGAGAGTCAATCACACACACCTTTAATCCCAGCACAGGGAAAGAGGCAGTGGTGACCTACACCCTTCATCCCACAACTCCAGAGACAGAACTTCTTCTGTTTCTGTGAGTTCAAAGCTACATGCCTTTAATCCTAACCTGGATGGGATAGTGTATATGAGGGCTGTAGAAACCAGGCAGAGAGAGAAGCAACTGGCAGAAGGGACCAGGAGCGAGGCTGAGGAAGTTGCAAGACAGCTGGGTGAGAATTGACTCTGGTGCTTCATCTCTCTGATATTTCAGCCTTCCCCTAATATTTGGCTCCGAATCTTCTTTTCTTACAATCCAAATTCGTGTTACTACACATTTTCACTTGTTCAGAGAAAAAAAAAAATCATGAAGTAATTTGCCAAATCTTCATTATTCAGCTATGTGTTAATGGACAATATTTTAATTCTTATTTTATATGATAAAATTATATGCAGGTGTCTTTTCTATGTTGTATAGACAATGTCATATTATGAAGAGAATTGCTGGTATTGTTGAGAAGTCATTGACCTTGAGTTCAAGCCCTATTCTCTGTTATCTCAATAATACTCTCTGTCCTACTCAAAATCCCTTTCACGTATGTTTACATACTCTTCCATGTTTGCATACGGATCCTCTTGCATCCACCCAGGTTGCAATATTCTTAAAAAGGTTAATTTAAACCAGACAAATGCTTTTTTAAAAAATTTATGTCAGAAGTAAAAATGCACATGTTGTTTTATTATAAATATTGTCAGTCAACAAGACCCTTGGAAGATTCAGTGATCATAAAATAGCCCCAGATTAACTTATTGTGAGTTTGCCAACCAAAACCATTTATTCAACATCTGCTACACTCAAGACATTATGCTAGTTGGAGAAGCCTTAAGGCAACAATGGTGCAAAAAGGAAAAAAGAAAAAAACCACAAAGAAACAAACAAACAAACAAAAACCCCTCCAACAACCTCCCCAATTCCTGCCACTTGGAAGTTAACAGAACAAGCAGTGGCAGCCACAGCCAGTGCTGAATGAAATCAGAGTCAATAGAGATGGCTCTCTGGAGCTGTGGTGATAAAAGAGAATATGTCAGTTATAAGTGTGTCCTGGTTGCTTTTCCCTTGCCTAGAACTGTACATATGTAAACACAGTGATCTTAGACTGAGTGGCATTTGATTTCCAGGACCTTAGACACTTCAGGAGTGAGAGTCAGGGTTACATAAGTAAACAACCAAAATTGGCAGAGGATTTGATTGAGAGGGAATTTAAATTAAAGGGCAGGGAAGGGAGAATAGAAGAGCTGTTGCCTAAAACCGTTTTCAGGGATGTGATGATTACAATCACATAATCCCACACCTGTGGGACACACACCTGGTGATTTTTAATACTCCTTTGTCTTCTGGATCTCCTTCAGGGGTCCCAGAATCCTCCTTGGGTGATCTAATAGTAAGATAGAATTAAAATCTTTTTCTTCTTCTATGACCTTTCTAAAGTAATGCTTGTTGTATCTGCAGAGAAAGGCTAGTAAGGTGTCATCATTCATTCACAAGAAAGATTCAAAATAATCTGTATGTGTTAGATGATAAAATCCAGGTTCTTTATCTAACTTGCATAATAAGAAAGATTATACAACAAAGCCTGAGAAATAAATGAACAAACCAAGCCAGGTGATACTTCATCTTCCTGCAACTCTAGACATGAAAGCTTATTCATTTATTCTTCTCAAGTTTGCATTTGATCAAATAGCTACGGTTAACTTTGTTATGCTAAACATTAAATTTACTCAATTTATTTTTTAAGCCTGAAGATTATTTATGTTTATAATTTTTGAAATGACCTAGACAGTGAACACAACAAAACAAAACAAAACCCAAACTCAGAAAATAAAAGATAGCAAAGAACCCAAACACAGCTCTATTGTGATTGCTTCTTTTCACACAAGACATTTCTATAATTTCTCTAAAAGGCCATTCCTTACAAAGGTTCTATATTTCATTTGCCTTTTTTCCAAGGATAAGGTTAATATCACACCAACATTCCTTTCTTCTTTTCTTCCAGTGGTCTTCTCTTGAGCCTTTGGTAATGCAGCAAGGTCTATCCCAAGTGAGAAAATGCTAACAAATGCCTCTAACATAATTCTTTAATCTTTGTATGAGGTAGTAACCTGAAAACAACATGGCACCTAAGAGAGCATGGGAAGATTAGTGTTTTCCTTAAGGCTCCTTGGGCAGACCTGATGGTCTCCTCCATTCAGTTAGTCAGTGTAGCTAATTTGAGATTAATTCCAGAGGATTCTTGCAAACAACATATAACAAGATAGGGCATATTTCCTTTAAAAACAATTTAAAGTGCTTGTGTGTATGCATGTGTGTGTACATGTGTTTGTGGGTATGCACATGTGTGTGTGTGTGTTTGTGTAGGTGTACATGTATGAATATATGCATGTGAAGGCCAAAGATGGATGTCAGGTATTTTCTTCTAATATTCTCTATCATATATTTTGAGGTGGGGTCTCCTCAACTGAACCCAGATATCACTGATTCATCTGGAGTGGCTCTCCAATGAACCCCAGGGATCTTCATGTCTTTGCCTTTCCCTGGCTACCGGTGTTGCAAACCTGCATCACCATGCTTAGCTTTTACATGAGAATCAGGGTCAGAACTCTGTTTCTTATGCCTGTGTGGTAGAAGCTTTACTGTATATCTCCAGCCCAAACATAAGGTATCATTTTTAGAACATACCACTACAACTTCAGGTATAGAATGCAGCCATAGATCTGGTACATGCATTCCTTAGTTAGAAAAAAATCAGGGACCATTCTCACTCATATGTAACATAGGGGTGTAGTGTTACTCCACACAACAGCAGCCTGTTTGTTGTCTGGTATGTAGTCTGAAGAACTTTTTCCTAGCTCTGTTTGTAGGAGGCTGAGTAATGATAGATACACTGCCTACCTCCAAAGTCCATGTCTTAAACCATCTAGGCTGTCACTGTGATAGTATTCTTGTTGCCATGACAAAATACCTGACTAACAAAACCATCTTAAATAAAGTAAGACTTATCTTGGTTCATAAATTTCCAAGGCATAAATTTCTATGATCATTTGGTTATACATTTCTAGGCCAAGGAAAAAGCAATACATTATGACATCATTCTCTCAAGTGACTTGCTTCCTCTTCCTAGACCCCACTTCAACTTCCACATCCTCCCAATAACAAAGTCCGCTTAGGAATTCACCCTCAATGTATCAGTGTACTGACCAGATCTAAACCCTTATGACATAATCAATGTGATGTCTGCATTGGTATGTTAGCTTTTAGTGCACAAGCTTAGTCTCTAAGGCACTCCCTCCCTCCTCTGAGTTCTGAGCCCATTTAAACCAGGATTCCAGCCTCTGAATCTCTCTCACTTTTGTCCTCTCTCGGGAGCGCTCCCATCCCTCTTTCCTTTCTTCTCTCTTTCTCTCCCCTCCCCCTTCTCTGCTCATTATAACCATCTCTGCAATCATAATTTCTCTGTTATCCTAACTGTCTTTGCTATTATAAGCATACCCATCTGACAATAAAGTCCTTTTTACAGAGAAACGGCTGCAACATGCCTCCTGCTATTCACTTCTTCCTTCCTCCACATTCCCATGAGGTCCCTGCATCCATAGAAATCTGCCGCTAGATAACCTGGTAAATTCATGCCATACCAAATCTGCACAAAATCCTAACACAAGCAGCAGGCCATTTAGTAGCCAAAGCACAGCACTCTGCCTGAAAACCAAAGGCTCATGCCCATTTCATAATGCAAAATGGCTTTAATTTCTAAAAGCCTCTGTCATTGTACCAGTACCTACATTGTTCAGAAGTTCAAGTCCTGAGTCCTTGCTCAGAACAAAAGTGAGCTCTTAGATGTGTGTCTTTACTTCTACAACATGCCACAGAGCAAAGGACCCCAGGCCAAAGGGAGAAGAATAGCAACCTCAGATCAGAGCAGGGTTAAAACATAGATGAGCAGACATCAAACCCTCTAATTTCTGGTGCACATCAACTACTAAACTGATACTTTATCACAGCGAGTTTTTTTTTCTCCTCTTCTGAAAATATAATTTCTTGGCCTATTCCATTTTCTAGCTTATTCAGTTAACTACCTGGGCGCCTCCCCTCAGGATTGCTGCAGGCCTAGTACAGCAGTGAAATGTCAAGCTTCATTGGCATAACACAGTCAGTGTGGAAACTGGGTTGGCAATGTCCTCAAGGGGGCTTACACCTTCATGAGGACTTTGGATGCAGCTTGGCAGGTCTGTAAATGACAGTCATTGTGGGAAGAGGACCTTTTTAGTAGGAATGCAATTAAGGAGAAATGGCTGGGCATTAATTGAAACTGTTGAAAGACACTCAAGTTTTCAAATAAAAGAAAAAGTATTCATTGTGTTATATTTTAAAAGTAGATTTATCATATATATTTTTTTTAAATGGGGAGGAGCTTTGAGGCCAGGTCCAATGTTGGTTTTTTTGGCTTAATTCTTTGTCAGTCACTGAATAGTGACAAGAGGCTGAAATCATCTTGTGTAGGATTTTAGCCGCAGAAAGAGTGTTAGGCCATGAAATATGAGATATAAATAGTGAGTTTTTAACTCCCTGTTTGGGGTTTGGAACCCATATAGATCTCTACTTTCATTATCCTTGAAGGTAAAACCCACATCTTGTACCTATTGTTACTTCTCTCAAGACAATTATTATTTTAGTACTTCCTAGGAGTAAGATACTCTCAGTGTTTTGCATAATTTAGCTCATTAAGTCTCTGAGATATAGAGAATACTAAACTATCTCTGCTTTATAGACCAAGGATCTGAGACTTAAAGAGACCTATTAATGTTGTTTAAGGCCTTATGGATGTGTTAGAAAGAAGGCTGTCTGATTTCAATCCTGTGTACTCTTTTGGGAAGATTTACTGGCACATCCTAGCTCTGAGGTCCGGACCCACAGTCCTAGAGCTGCTTAGTCCCAAATAACCACACAAAGGCTTATGTTAATTATAAACTGTCTGGCCTATGGCTTAGGCTCATTATCAGCTAGCTCTTACAATATAACTCAACTCCTTTTTAATTAATCAATTTATTGTCATGTGGCTCCTGTAGCTTTATCTGTGTCTCATTACATCTTGTTTTCTGGGCAGCAGCCTGCAGTGTGTCCCTGACTCCACCCTCCTCCATCTTCATCTCTGCTTAGATTTCCTGCCTGCTTCTAAACTGCCTTGCCATGGTCCAAAACAGCTTCTTTATTAACAAACCATTAATAAAGTATATTCTCAGCATCCAGAAAGACACCCCACATTGATGTACCTTCTGCTGTAAGACAGATGACCAGTAAGGCTGGTTGAGGCAACCTATCACCTTTACATTTTTTAAAAAGATTTATTTATTTATTTTGCATACAGTATACAGAAGAGGGTACCAGATGTCATCATAGATGGTTGTTGGGAATTGAACTCAGGTCCTCTGGAAGAACAGTCAGTGCTCTTAACCTCTAAGCCATCTCTCCAGCTCCTCACCTTTGCAATTCAAATTATCTTTCAGCTGGAATGTTGCCATAAGAAGTGGATGGAGAGGATGTAAAGATGACTCCAGCCAAGGTCCGCTTCTAGAGAGGATGATGTTAACTCCTCGAAGGTGTGGCTCCATCAGTGAGGCTTTCAAATGTGTCCTAGTTCCTTTAATATTGAGTTGAATCCAGGGTTGGAAGCCACTGATTCACACGAAGTTTCTGGGAGTGTTAAGACCTCACCTTAGCTTCAGCTTTTGTGACGCCACTTTCCTTAGAACAGCTTCTGGAAGAGTAACTTTAAGTGTTGTGTTTGTGGGTTAGAGAGCCCTTTAGTGTGGTCCTAGAAATACAAGGAAGGCACTTGGAAAGAAAAAGAGGCAAACATTTGGGGAGACCACTTGAATAAGTTGGCTTACAGCAGAATTGAGTAAGCACCAAGGGGAGTTTTGTTTAAAGAAGAAAAAAAATATGTGCCAAGGAAGCAACAGCTTGCTCCAGGTTCAATCCAGATGTGACCATAAGCAAAGGTTATAACTGAGCTAGAAAAACCAAAACCAAAACCAAAAACCAAACCAAAACCAAAAAACCAAACCCTGTGGTCTGAGTAGACAATATAAAGTCATTCACATAATAGTTAAGATAATAGAATTAGAGAGGCAGTTAGTGGTTTACTTCTTGGGCACCCATTCAGCCATTGCCTTTTAGCAGATTACCTTTTTTTTTCTTCTTTTTTTAGCATGTTGAAAGTTATAGTAATGAACAGAGAATGGTTTCTTCCTGAGTTGTTCATTTGTTCTCTTACCCCTCAGCACCCAATCTCTTATAGTAGAGAACAGAACCCTGTTCTGTTGGATGTGATGGCTACTGTTACCCGTTGACTTGTCAAAATCAAGGATTGTCTGGGAGACAGGCTCTCTCAGGAGACACTGAGAAGGCTGAACCTGAGCAACACCATTCTCGGAGTTTGGCATCCTAGACTGACTAAAAGAGAGAAAAAGAGTTGAGCACATGCATCTCTTTCTCTTTCTTTCTTGATGGCAGATTCAGTGTGACCAGCCATTTCAAGCTTTTCTTACTTTGGGTTTCTTACCATGCTGGACCACACTCTTGAACCACGAACCAGATTAAAACCCTTTCCCCATAAGTTGCCTTTGTCAGGACATGTTATCAAGCAACAGGAGAATAAACTAAGACGCTGGGTAAAATGTTACTTCAAAAATCAAAGGTGTTTCGGAGACCAGTGTTTTCATCTTCATGGAAAGTCTTGGTTGTCCTCCCCAATTTTCCATCATGAGAGTTCTTAGTCTGTAACAACTATACCAAAGCCAACATCCTAAGGCTGAGAGAGAAAAGAAAAGATGTGGGTCCAGGAATGGACTCTGCTCAGAACTGGAGATGAGTGAATTAAACTGAGGCTGCAAATTCTATCCCTAGAGAAGTGGTTTGGGATGGTTCTTGGGATGTTAAGACAGACATGAGTGTCTGCATGGGTGTCACAACATGGGACCAAGCAGATGACAGTGGGTGCATGTGCGTGTGCATGTATGTGTGTTATAGCAATAAAGAAAAGGGTAATAATTTGATAGGGAATGCAGCAGACACAGGAGGAACTGGGAGGAAATGTTGTAAATGTAGTACTCATGTATACACTTCTGAAAAGATTTAATTAAGAAATAATTTTTTTTTTAAAACGATTTATTTACTATGTATACAATGTAAAGATTTTGTTTTTGTCTTTTTCTTTTTTCTTTTTTTTTTTTAAACTTTATTTATTTATTTATTTGCCTTGGTGTTTGCCTGGAACTGGAACTACAGACAGTTGTTAGCTGCCATGTGGGTGCTGGGAATCGAACCCGGGTCCTCTGGAAGAGCAGACGGTGCTCTTAACCACTGAGACATCTCTCCAGCCCCAAGAAATAATTTTGAAGTAACCAAAAAGAGCAAGAAAAGGGGCAGTTGAAGACATGAACTGGAAATCTGACTTCCACAGGGAATCACCTTTTAGAAAATCTTCATCACAGAAAGCTTACTCTTTCTCCAAATTCAAGGTGAATGGTGTTATAAGTTAAAAATTGCCAGTTGGTTTTTAGTAATTCCAAATTATCAAACAGAAATATGAGACCTAGTAGACATAGCCTTTCTTCTCTCTCCTTTTAGAAAAGGCTATGGTAGTCACTGAGTACTTAAAGTGTTTATGACATTAGTGATAGAGACAGACACCATCGGAAAAGCTTCAGCTGGCCTTTTCTTTATTCCTGCATGAGGAGGAAGAGGAGGAGGAGGAGGAGGAGGAAGAGAAGAAGGAAGACTGTTCTTTGGCTGTATGTGTTTTCCAACACAGATGGAAAAAATGGAGAATGTTTAAGTTAACTGTTACCTAGGTATCAGGAATCAGTCACTTTAGGAAGGAATATCACTGTTAGCAGTTAGAGGTGGACAGCATGTTAAGAGTGTGTTTGTATATACTGACTGACCTTCAATATGTCTTTTCCTTTGTCTGCAGCTAAAATGTTTTGACAGAGAAATCTCCAGGGAGTTTTTCTTTGTTCTTTATGTATGGCCCTAGAAGAGGTCCAAATCTATAATCTAGGCTATGCACTTCCAACATATTCCCATCTGCCAGCATTTGATAAAAGCTAAACCTATCTGAAAGT
Organism: Sigmodon hispidus; assembly: GCA_004025045.1. NCBI lineage: Eukaryota > Metazoa > Chordata > Mammalia > Rodentia > Cricetidae > Sigmodon > Sigmodon hispidus. Next base: position 194,359 of record PVIH01001634.1, read on the forward strand.
GTCCTGTCAATCATCCTTCCTTCTTGAACAATGAACTTAAACTGAGCAAGAACAGTAGTTTACATATTTTTCCCAGGCAGCATTCAGGATGGTCTTGAACTTGAGATGTACCTGCCTCTATCTCCTGAGTTCTCAGATCACAGGTGTGTACTATTGCTTTTAGCTTTCTGTAGTGCTGAAACCCAGAAAGGTTCATGTTAGTCGAGTTCTGTACCATCTAGTCCACATCTCCATCTTAGAAACAGTTTTAAAACAAAATCTGTTCATGTGTTCTTACCTTCTGTTTCTCTTTGGTGACATATGCTGGGCTCTGACTTAGACTGTGAAGAAGGCTCCAGCTTCACCATCCAAGAGGATTTCGTGTGTCCTAGCGCCCAACTTTTTCTCAACCCCAGACTTCCTTACTCTCCTGGCAGCCTCCACTTTCTGCTTTGGGATCTATGCTTGAGAAATTATGTTTAAGTCAGAGTTAAATCTGGCTGCCTAGAGCTTAGATCTGACTCTACATATACCGTGTCTGATTTCACAGATTTAAAAAAAGTTAGCATGTCAGTATTTATGAATCAGGAGATTGTGCATAAGAATCTAGATTCCAACACCTCTTGACAATGGGGCTAAATGGCAGTACTGTGTAACAAAGGTGACTAAGCATAGTCCATTTCAGGTGATGCTCATGTGGCTCTTCACTGGAGTCCTCTCTCTTTTCTGTTACTTGTCTGTCCCCAGTGAGCATTTGATTCTCTGGCTTACTTATAGACTACTGGAGGCCTGGTTCTTAACAACAGTACTATAATTCACTGGATAGTAAGTATAAGAATGAAATTTGTTACATGTTACTTGTCATTCACTATATATAAAAATATTCTCAGAAATCTTTTTTTTTTAATTTTATTTATTTATTTGCCTTGGTGTTTGCCTGGAACTGGAACTACAGACAGTTGTTAGCTGCCATGTGGGTGCTGGGAATCGAACCCCAGGTCCTCTGGAAGAGCAGATGGTGCTCTTAACCACTGAGCCATCTCTCCAGCCCCTCTCAGAAATCTTAATATCTAGCAGGTCGGGGAAAAGAGGGTTTAATTTCATAGTTTAGATTTTGATACTGTGTGAGCTTTTTGGTTTGTTTGTTCACTCGCTTTTGCTGGGCAATGTTAGAGACATGTATCAGCCAGTTCTGTTTGGGTCAATGAGTATAAACAAAATGCAGTCACACATTAGTCACTGAGTTTATCATTGGGTTAGTCATTCTAATTTTCTAATTGTGACATAGCATGAATGACTATCATGTATTACTTTTAATAAGTCCCAAGTCTGAGTAATGTATCTCACTCTTAAAAAAAAAAAAAAAACCTTAAGTGTGAAACTCTAAGGATGCAGTGAATGTAAGTATGCACAAATCAAAAGTTATAGTAACTTCATAGTTACCAGCTTAGTTCCTGCTCAATGTGTCTTTAGTCCTCGGTGAAGGCATTTTTATATTTCATCTGTTTCTTTTCCCTCCAGTTATAACCGTGCCCTGTTCTCTAGTTCGCTATGTTATGGTGAATATTGTTAATTGTTAATGAAAGCAGTAACAGAAATATTTGATGCTATTATGTTACATTTACTTCAGGGTTTGTTGCTTTATCTCGTCCCATTCCAGTAGTCCATCTGTGACTGTCAGAAACCTCTTCATAGGATCAACAGGGATTCTTCCCACCTTCGCCTTGCTATTGCTTCTCCTGCTATGTGCTGCTGGAATTGGAGAGCCATGGGCCTTTCTTTTCTAGGTGTTTATAACAACAGAGACAAGCATAGCTACATAGCTATACAACAGAAAGCACCCTGGAATGCTTATTTAAGAAGGAAAACTTCCAACCTTCTTTCTATTTTTTACCCACCCAGGAGATCTGAGTCAGGATCTATGCATCTACATTTCTTTTTTTTTTTTATTGTGAATAAAGCCACATTTTCTATCCGTGTGTATCCTTGTTCAAGGTCCCTTACCGTTCTCACCCTCTACAGTCACTCTCTCTTCTCCATATCTCCCCATCTCCTCCCCAGCATGGGCAGGAGGTCCCAAGGTCCCAATATTGCTCAGTTCAGCCTCCACTCCTGGCAAATCCAGTTTCCTCCCCCCCAACACCAAGACTGAGTCAGGTGTTCCTCTAGAGGGAGTGGGATCCAAGGTGTCAGTCCAAGGTATTTCAGATCCCAAGCTGTTCGGTGATTGTGCTTTGCAGCTTGGACATGCTTTGCTTTTTTGTTTTTTTGTTTAGAGTCCACTAATGAGTGAGTACATCCCCTGCTTATCTTTCTGAGTTTGTGATACCTCGCTCAGGAGGATATTCTCCAAATCCATCCATTTGCCTGCAAATTTTAGTTTATCATTTTTCTCTTACTGCTGAGTAGTACTCCATTGTGTAGATGTACCACAGTTTGTTAATCCACTCTTCAGTTGAGGGGCATCTAGGTTGTTTCTAGGTTCTTGCTATTACAAATAATGCTGCTATGAACATAGCTGAGCTAATGTCTTTGGAGTGTGACTGTGTGTCTTTAGGGTATACACCCAGAAGTGTATTGCTGGATCTTTGGGGAGATTGATTCCCAGTTTTCTGAGAAACCGTCATACTGCATTCCAGAGTGGCTGAACAAGCTTACACTCCCACCAACAATGGAGGAGTGTTCCCCCTTGATCCGCATCCTCTCCAACATAGGCTGTCATCTGTGTCTTTTATCTTAGCCAATCTGACTAAGGTGTCAGGTGGTATCTCAAAGTTGTTTTGATTTGCATTTCTCTGATGGCTAAAGATGTTGACCACTTTTTCAAGTGCCTTTCAGGCATTTGTAATTCTTCTGCTGAGAATTCCCTTTATTCTGAAGCTCATTTTTTTCATTGGGTTACTTAAGGCTTTGAGCTCTAGTTTCTTGAGTTCTTTATATATTTTAGAGATCAGTCCTCTATCACTTGTAGGGTTGGTGAAAATCTTTTCCTATTCTGTAGGCTTTCGTTTTGTCCTATTGACATTGTCCTTGGCTTTACAGAACCTTCTCAGTTTCAGGAGGTCCCACTTATTGATGGTTGTCCTTAGTGTCTGTGCCACTGGTGTTATATTTAGGAAGTGGTCGCCTGTGCCAATTCTTTGGAGGGTATTTCCCACTTTTTTTTTCTATCAAGTTAAGAGTGGCTGGGTTTATGTTGAGGTCTTTGATCCACTTAGATTTGAGTTTTGTGAGGGTGACAGGCTTGCATGTATTTGCATTTTTCTACACACTACCAACCAGCTATGCCAACACCATTTGTTAAAGATACTATCTTTTTTCTATTGAATACTTTGGGCCTCTTTGTCAAAGATCAAGTATTCATAGGTTTTTGAGTTAATGTCTGGATTCTTCATTCTATTTCATTGATCCACAAGTCTGTTTTTATGCCAGTACCAGGCTGTTTTTATTACTGTAGCTCTATAGTATAGCTTGAAGTCAGGGATGGTGATACCTCCTGAGGTTCTTTTGTTGAGTAAGATTGTTTTGGCAATCTTGGCTTTCCTGTTATTCCAAATGAAATTGAGTATTGTTCTTTCAAGGTCATGGCATAACTTGAAGTCAGGGATGGTGATGCCTCCTGAGGTTCTTTTGTTGGGCAAAATTGTTTTTGGCAATTCTGGCTTTCCTGTTATTCCAAATGAACTTGAGTATTGTTCTTTCAAGGTCTGTAAAAAATATTGTGTTGGGATTTTGATGGGCAGTGCATTGAATCTGTAGATTGCTTTTGGTAGAATTGCCATTTTTTACTATGTTGATCCTACCTATCCAGGAACATGGGAGATCTTTCCATTTTCTGATATCCTCTTCAATTTCTTTCTTCAGTGATTTAAAGTTTTTGTCAAATAGATCTGTTACTTCTTTGGTTATAGTTACTCCAAGGTATTTAATGCTATTTGCAGCTATTATAAAGGGTGATGTTTTCCTTATTTCTTTTTCAGCCCTTTTATCTTTAGTGTATAGGGGGGCTACTGACTTTTTTGAGTTAATCTTGTACCTGCTACATTGCTGAAGGTATTTATCAGCTGTAGTAGTTCCCTGGTAGACTTTTGTGGGTCACTTATGTATACAATCATATCATCTGCAAATAGAGATAATTTCACTTCTTCTTTTCCAATTTTTATCCCCTTAATCTCCTTTCATTCTCTTATTGCTTTAGTTAAAACTTTGAGATCTATATTGAATAGATAAGGGGAGAGAGGACATCCTTGTCTCGTTCCTGATTTAGTGGGATTGCTTTGAGTTTTGCTCCATTAAGTTTGATGTTGACTGTTGGCGTCTTGTAAATCGCCTTTATTATATTTAGATATTTTCCTTGTATTCCTGATTTCTCCAGGGCTTTTATCATAAAGGAGTGTTGGGTTTTGTCAAAGGCCTTTTCATCATCTAAGGATATGATCATGTGATATTTTTCCTTCAGTTTGTTCAAATGATGGATGACATTTACAGTCTTCCTTATGTTGAACCATCCCTTCATTTCAGGGATGAAGCCTACGTGATCATGGTAGATGATATTTTTTATATGTTGTTGTATACAGTTTGTCAGAATTTTGTTGAGAATTTTAGCATCAATATTCATGAGGGTAATTGGTCTGTAATTCTCCTTTTTTGTTGCTTCTTTGCGTGGCTTGGGTATTAGGGTAATTGTGGCCTCATGAAAAGAATTTGGCAATATTCCTTCAGTTTCTACTGTATTAAATAGTTTGAGGAGTAATGGTAGTAATTCTTCTTTGAATGTCTGGTAGAATTCTGCACTGAAACCATCTGGACCTGGGCTTTTTTTTTTTTTTTTAAATTGGGAGGCTTTTTATGACAGCTTCAATTTCCTTTAGGGTTATAGGTCTGTTTAGGTAATTAATCTGGTCTTCATTTAATTTTGGTAAATGGTACCTGTTCAAAAAGCTGTCCATTTCTTCTAGGTTTTCCATTTTTGTGGAATATAGATTTTCAAAATATGACCTGAAAATTCTCTGGATCCTGGGAGTCTTGTTATGTCCTCCTTTTCATTTCTGATTTTGTTGATTTGGATACTCTCTCTCTACTTTTTGATTAGTTTGGATATCTTGTTGATTTTCTCAAAGAACCAATGCTTTGATTCATTGACTCTTTGTATTGTTCTTTTTGTTTCAATTGTATTGATTTCAGCTCTGAGTTTGATTATTTCCTGCCATCTACTCCTTCTAGGTGAGTTTGCTTCTAATTGTACTAAGGCTTTCAGCTGTGCTGTTAGTTGTTTAGTGAGGGATTTATCTAGGCTTTTCATACAGGTATCTAGTGCTATCAGTTTTCCTCTTAAGAGTGCTTTCATTGTGCCCCACAAGTTTGGGTATGTTGTGGATTCATTTTCATTAAATTCTAGGAAGACTTTGATTTCTTTCTTAATTTTTTTCCTTGACCCAGAGGTGGTTCAGCTGAGTGATGTTTAGTTTCCATGAGTTGGTAGGCTTTCCTTGATTTTTGATGTTGTTGAACTCTAACTTTAGGCCCTGGTGGTCTGATATGTTACAAGGGATTATTTCCATTTTTTTTGTATCTGTTGATATTTAGTTTATGACCAATTATGTGATCAATTTTGGAGAATGTTCTATGTGGTGCTGAGAAATATGTATATTCCTTTGCATTTGGGTGGAAGCTTCTGTAAATATCTATTAAATTCATTTGCATCATAACCTCTATTAGACTCCTTATTTCTCTGTTGAGTCTCTGCCCAGTTGACCTATCCATGGGTGAAAGTGGCGTATGGAAGTCTCCCACTATTAGAATGTGAGAATTGTTGTGGGATTTAAGCCTTAGCAGTATTTTTTTTAAATCATAGATAGGTGCTCTTATATTAGGGGCATAAATATTCAGGACTGAAATCTCTTCTTGATCAATTTTTCCTGTGATGAATAAGTAATGCCCTTCTTGGTCCCTTTTAATTGATTTTAGTTTAAAGTCTACTTTGTTAGATATTAGGATGGCAACTCCAGCTTGTTTCTTAGGGCCATTTGATTAGAAAATCTTTTCACAATCCTTTACTCTGAGCCTGTGTCTGTCTTTGTGGTTGAGGTGTGTTTCGTTTATGCAGCAGAAGGATGGCTTCTATTTTTGTATCCATCTTGTTAATGTGTGTCTTTATAGGTGAGTTGAGTCCATTGATATTAAGGGATGTTAGTGACCACTGATTGATTGGTGTTTCCTGTTGTTTTTGGTGGTAGCTTGTATGTATTTTCTTTCTCTGGGCTTTTCTTCTGTGAGATTATTGAATGTTTGTGGTTTCATGGGTATATTTGGTATCCTTAGTTTGGAGTTTTCCCTTTAATGCTTTCTGGAGTGCTTGATTGGTAGATAGGTATTGTTTCAGTGTGATTTGTCATGAAATATCTTGTTTACTCCATCTATGTTGATTGATAATTTTGCTGGGTATAGTAGTCTAGGTTGGCAGTCATGCTCTTTTAGTGTCTTTATAACTTCTGACCAAGCCCTTCTTGCTTTCATCTTTTCCATTGAATAGTCAGGAGTTATTCTGATGAGTCTGCCTTCAAAGGTAAGTTGGCCCTTTTTTTTTTGAAGCTCTTAAAATTTTTCTTTGTTCTGTATGTTTTGTGACTTGATTATTATGTGGTGAGCAGACCTTTTTTGGGGGGTCATATCTATTTGGTGTTCTGTAACCTTCTTGTATCTTTATAGGCATTTCCTTCTTTAAGTTAGGATAGTTTTCTTCTAGGATTTTATTGAACACATTATCTGTGCCTTTGAGCTGGTATTCTTCTCCTTCTTCTATTCCTATTATTCTCGGGTTAGGTCTTTTCATGGTGTCCTAGATTTCCTGAACATTTTGTGTTATAACTTTTTTGGTTTTAGTGTTTTCTTTGACTGATGTATCTATTTCTGCTACTGAGTTTTCCACTTCAGAGATTCTCTTTTTCATCTCTTGGATTCTGTTGGTTATGCTTGTATCTGTAGTTCCAGCACTTTTTTTCAGATTTTCTATTTCTACCTTTACCTCATTTTGTGCCTTTTTAAATTGCTTCTATTTCAGTTTTTAGTTCCTGGAATGTTTCTTTCTTTTTGGTTTACCTTTTCTTGGTTTTCTTTCAAGGATTTGTTCATCTCTTCCAATTTTTTTGTTTGTATTTTCTTCTATTTCTTTAAGGGAATTTTTATATCTTCTTTGAAGGCTTCAATAATTTTCATAAAGGTGTTTTTGGTGTTGTTTCCTCTTCATTGCTCTGTTCAGGTGTTGTAGTTTTAGAATCACCAGTTTCTTCTGGTATTGCCTTGTTGTTCTTTATATTGTTATATGTATTTTTGCACTGGCATCTGCCCATGGCTTCATTGGTTCACGATTAGGCATCTCCTAGTCAGTTGTGGCAAGAGGGCTTGTGTGTCTCCTGTCTCCTCTGAGCAAGGGGTCTGCTTGATCTCTGACTGCTTTGGACAGGAGTCTGAATTTCAAAGCCTCAGTTCTCTGATGACCCAGTTCATACTGGTGGCGGGGCCCTGCCATGCAAGGTTCCCTCTTTTAGGTGTGGCTGGAGGAGCCTCTCACAGCCAAACCCTAGCTCCTGTCTGCTAGGTAGAGTCTGAGATCAGACTCTAGGAATTGACCCAGGTCCTGGAGAAGGATTATCTGATGGATGGACCAGGTGCTAGAATCTGCTCACCACTGAATGGGGGTCTGAATTTCAAAGCCTCCAGACCTGCATTTCAACACTGCCCATTTAAAAATAAAATTTTTATTTGAAAATTACATGGATTTTATAAATAAAGTTATTATAAACAGGAGTGGAAGTGACTGAAACCTCGGGAGTTGGAGTGTACTAAGAATTTCAGATACTTGAGTGATAATGATTGAGTTTCTTTTCTTTTCATAATCAGCTGTGGTCTTTTCCTATGGTGGTTCTGAGTCCATAGCATATATTGGGGATTTGCTTGTGCTCTCATAGCATGACTGGGCTAGTACAGAACAAAGCAGCTATCATACACAAGAGTTTTAAGGATTACTATGTTTTTTGTTTTTTGCCATTAACCCAAATAGTTTTTTCTATGTTTGCTGTGAGGTCTGGGAAGTGACTCAGTAATGTTTCCAGATGGTACACAGTTTAGTGCTACACACTCAGAACACACGTCAGTTCCAATGTTACATGCTCCACACTGATCACATACTTGCTCTTCAAATTCAGCAAGAAGATGACACAATCATTCCTGTTTCTTGACCAGTAAGCCCAGTAATGTAATACTGAGGTTTTGTGTGTCTTCCTGGACATTTTGGTACAATTCTTCCCAGGGAAGATCACTGACACAGATCTTTCTGTGCCCATCTCCTGGGAATTGATGCCTATTTCATACATCTTTTTCTGCAATGATGCTTAACTGGTCTGTGGTCTGATTTGTTGAACCCTTCAAGAGATGTGAATTTTTGGGAACTGATAACATATCCCTAGGTAACTGGAAACTCACTGTCTTTGTCTTCTCCCTACATGGAACAAATTAAGAAAAAAAACATTTTAGTGAACCTTAATATGGAACATTTTCTGTTTTTCTAGTCATTGAATACTGCCCACAATGTTAAAAGTTTATTTTAATATATCATAGTATTCATTTTCTTAGTTCCTTAACAGTAATATAAGAATGTATATTGTATTTAGCTTTTTAATTAAGCCCTGTGTATAATGATGATAAAAATGTAAAGACATCCATTGAATATTGTGCTGTTTTAGGCAGTGTCTCACAACTCAATAGTTTAGCTATGTCTGACATATTTAATTATGAAAGCACATAGTAAATACAGATCAGTCAACTTCTTTGGACTTTGAGATCACAGAATGTCCAATGTGTGATAACCACAAAAGGGACAAGAAAAAAGAGCAACAGCTGATGTCATTTGAGCAACTGGATCTTGTCATTTAGCTTACTTCTTCTTTTACTCCCAAAGTTTTATGCACATTTCTGATTTTCCTCAGGAAAAATTGCTCTGAAGACTCAGTCTAAAAAGCAGTGTTTGCCACGATTACCCTGTCTTCACTGTTGCTTTCATTTGTGGTAGATAAGGGTGTAGCTTCACAGAATGGCATTTCGTGGCCTGCATCTCAGAACATATCTGCACCTTCCCTTGGGAAGAAGGTAGACCGGGCTTCCACATATTAGAATCAATAAAATCGTAACAACCGCTGCCAATTAATGACCCACATACTCAACTATTTCCCTGTGCTCCACAAATGCTGTGAGGTAACTGCTATAATGACTCCCATTGCACTAAAGAATAGATTGTGGCAAATGACACATTAATAACTCTTTCCAAGAACATGTTATTTGAACATGAAATGAGGCTAGCATTTAACCATTACATTCCAAAAGCTGCCCTTCCTGGCCACACTGATGTGGAAAAGTACAGATTTTTTTTTTATTAGAATAGGTTTGTTTTTTCCAATCAACCAATAAAATAAATTATTACATTTATTAACTTTCTCTCTCTCTGTCTCTTTTCTCTCTCTCTGTCTCTCTCTCTGTGCATGTGTGTGTGTATGCCTTGGGACACATTGGGAGGTCACTTATGTGACTCTGTGCTCTTCTTCAGCTTTGTGGGTTCTGGTGATGGACCTCAGATCATCAACTCTTGCAGTAAGTGCCTTTATCCTGTGAGATAGGTCACTGGCCTTCCAATCAGTGAAGCCAATACAACAGCATTTTTATTTTTGCTTTTCATTGTCTGTCTGGACCCATTTCCTTAAATTTTATTAACAATATGAAATTATTTATCTTTAAAACACAAGAAGAAAAGATTGGATTTCCATGTCAAAGTTAAAGTAAAATTAAAATCTTAGCTTTCATTTTGGAAAGCTTGGGTTCTTAGACATGTTGATAGAAGCATTTTTCTGAAGACAGATTATTTTTGTGGTATAATAATGGAAAATATTATAAGCAAATTAGGCTTACTGTCTGATATGATTCAAAATTCAGCTACAAAAAATTGGTCCTCTGTTTATCTTTGTACAACTCTGAAAGTTGCTAGGAGGTAAGAGAACTTTTGAAATCAGAAGAATAATGGCATGTCATTTTACCACTTTAATTCCTGAGTAATAAGAGACAATATAAAAAGGACTATAATACAATATATTAATTCCTATTAAGTGACTATCACCAGCAGATTTTTGTGCCATTCCAGATGTTGATTTTAAGCCAACACGGACTTTTCTTCTTTTAATACAACCTCACACTTGGCTCACTATTTGAAATTTAACTAACTTCTAAATCCAAACTGGATTCTGTTCTATAGAGTTTATGAGCTAGCATCTTGGGAGCTGGAAACCATTTTTGTTCAGAAAGACAATGAACATTGGCCATTATCGCAAACTGTCATAAAAAAAACAATATAAATTGAAATGAGAAGGCTAATGGCACTGTAATTCTCAGCCCTATGGGTCCTCCTAAGTTCAAAAATTAAATATTTTAACCCTCACTGTACAATTTTAAAATATATAGACACAAGACAGTCATCAAAATCTAGTGAGTAGTCATTCAGGTAGTAAAGTAAGCAAGCATTTTTCTTCTGTATATACACTAAAGTATAAGATATATTTTATACATCATAAGCATATTTTATTTAAGAAAATTGCAAGCATATTTTATGATGTTTGGGTTGTATGATTTTACCTTTTATTTTATTTTTTTTATAATGAATAATAAGTCAACCAGTTTCATAAAAGCACTGAATGATATACATATTTATATATGTGGTGATGTTTATTTAAATAAAATTAGTCTGGAACATCAGAGAGTCAACCTCAGAGCCAAGACATGAAGATCAGGGAGTTGATGAGCCACACACCTTTAATCCTAGCTAAATTTAGGAATGTTGGAAGAGGAAGTTAAGAGAGCTGGGCAGAAGGAGAGAAGAGAAGTTTTTAGCTTCCTGGACACTTGCTTGGTCCGGAAAGTTGGAGTTGCAGCTTTCATAGAGACAGGCCTGAGCAGTTGGTGGGTGAGAAGTGGCTGTGCTTTGTTTTTCTATTGCTCTGATATTTTAGCTGTTTGCCAATATCTGACCCTGGATTTTTATTGTATACCAAATATAATTTATGCTATATCTATTCATATGCTTGTATATACTATGCATGTGCATACAGTATAAGTTTATTTGCACTATTAAAAGAAAATAGCCCATCTCTAGCTTTCTTTCCTTCTCTTCTCTGAAGATACAAGGATGCAGGAACTCAGCTGTTAGGTGTGTACTTCCTGTTTCTCTACCCCATGTCTGACTTGTTAACAGACTTTCCTATCTCCAACTGTGAGATGTGCCTAGAAACCATATCTACTGTGACTATTCTTGGCCCAGAGATAATCTCTCTTTGCCTAGGTTGCTTTATAGTCATGAGTTTATTCTTACTTTTGCTATTCTCTTCAGCCTTTTCACAATGGGGCTTCCTACAGACTCACTTAAAAAAAAGAGCCGATGAAGTAACAGAGACCATAGCTATGCTGAGCTTCTTCTTCTTCTTCTTTTTTTTAAAGACTTATTATGTATACAATATACAGAAGAGGGTACCAGATCTCATTATAGATGGCTGTGAGCCACCATGTGGGTGCTGGGAATTGAACTTGGGACCTCTGGAAGAGCAGTCAGTGTTCTTAACCTCTGAGCCACCTCTCCAGCCCCGCTAAGCTTCTTCCTAAAGCTTGCTTGCTCACCCTGTTACTCCTTGATCCTCCTAAATGAGGCTTTTGCATCTAGTTATTCTCAATGCCCGGGGAGTTCTCCTCTCAATTACTTTGGGCTCATTACCTTTCTCCCTTCCATGATTTTGGCTACAGTACCAAACATTTTAACAATAGTCACTCCTATAACTTCATTTTTTCATTGGCTTATTTTCCTCTGTATTTGTACATTCCTCTGTAATAAGTACTTTTTGTATTTTTTAGTTACTGGCTATCTTTTCTGAAGAAACACTTCAAAAGGGATTTTTGACAGTTGTTCCCTACTGAGTAGCAGGGACCAGAATCCTGCCCAGAAGATGATAGCTCAGTATACATTTGTTGAATGAAGGATGAAGTGTAGTAAAAGTAGAGAACCACAGGGCTGGAGAGATAGCTCAGAGGTAAAGAGCACTGGCTGCTCTTCTAGAGGTCCTGAGTTCAATTTTCAGAAACCATGTGGTGGCTTACACCCATATATGATGAGATCTGGTGCTCTATTCTGGCATGTAGACACACACACATTATGTACATAATAAATAAATAAATAAATAAATAAATAAATAAATAAATAAATAAATAAAAACAAACAAACAAATAAATAAATCTTACAAAAGAAATACCTACATGTATTAAAATTCATAGATACATATTCCAAAAAGATCAATCTTACTGTGTGATCATTTTAAAATAAATATTAAAAAAGTAGAGAACCAAAGACAGAAAGGACCAAAATCAAACTCATGATGACATTTACCCCTAGGGAGGATGAGAGGCAGACCCAAAAGGCCTTACCTTTACTAAACTCTTACACATGAATACTCTGGTATTTATAATATTGCTGAGGATATATATCTCTAAAAATTCCAAGACATTTCTCAAAACTAGATTTCCAATAATTAAGGAGGCAACATGGTATTGCACAGCATTTCTCCAAAATCCTCCCATAATGAATTCTGTAGGTTCTCGGTCCTCATTTTCCCCCACTCCTACAGATTTCCCTAAATTGTGGTATCTCCATCCATATTTATGTTTTTGTTGTTCTAAGGGGTCTAACTTTTTCCCTTTTTTTTGTATGACTAAATCCAACCATCTTTCTGAGTTTAGGGTAACTGTTTCTCTAGTGGAACTTTGGGCAAGTGACACACAATTTCCATTCTGTCTTTTGAAATCAGAGTGCCACAGTCTGTTCATCCTACACCCAGCGGGAAGTCTGTGCTTTTTTTTTCAATACTTGGAAGAATTCATGCAGGCCTGTGGTTATTTCTTGATTTTATTTCCTGCCACCACTAAATGCAATGACTCATGTATTCTTTCAACAATACTATTTCTCCTCTTTTTTCACTGTGATAAGCCAGTCATGAAACCCACACTCCCTTTTCTTTATTTTTCTACTTGACTCATAGAAGACAGATGTGTGGAAGATGGGCAGTCAGAGCATTATTGGGGGCTGGATGGAAGACTGGGGGGAAGCAGTCAGACTCCTACATGGCAGGCTTTACAATAGACTTTCTTGTTCTGAAGGGGCCCTTGACCCTATCCATGGAGTAGCTGCTGGCTGTATCTCCTCTTCAAGACCTCAAGCTTATCTGTCAATTGTCTCAACTTCCTCTATTTCTCAAGCTTCTTCTAGCTCCTATTATTTATTTTCTGTAGCTAAGACAGAAATAAATGACAGAAGTAGCTTGAAGGAGCAAAATACATTTTGGTTCACAGTTATCAGTGGACTCAAGTCCATAGGTTGATACCAAGTGTTGGTGGGCAGGACATCTTTACTGTCAGGTTCAAAGGAAAACTCCACTCCCGCAAATTTCAGTGACTATTCCCCTCTACCAAAGGAGCCATTTCCTTATCACTGTCAGATAGGACAAATGGCTATCTGTGGTGCATACTGAAGCACATGCTGGCCTCCAGGCTTCCTCAGTATCACAGGTACCTGTGGCTTTTCTCTTACATTGTCTCACCTATATATATCCAGAGTCTCTCCTCCAGCATCTCATTCTCCTTTTACTAGGTCAGCCACACACCCTCTTTTTGTTTTCTCCTCTTGTTACTCTCTCTCTTGTCTTTACCCATCTCTCTCTTTCCCTATGGCCCAGTCCACTCTGCTGGCCATGCTCAGCCTAATGCTTTCTCCCCCTGCTCTGGACTCTAGCTGTACCCTCCCTCATATCTACAATAAAAACCTTTCCATCAGCCATACTTTGGCTTGGTTATGCCCTCAGTTTATATATTTACATGAGTAGAACATCTTGGTGTCCTGGGTGACATGACAAGGGACAGTTGTTCACACCATGGCAGGCAGATCAAAAGCACTTACAGGAAGAGACTAGGAACTGACCCCAGTGACTCACTTCCTTCAGCTAGGTTTCATCTTCCAGTTTCCACAATCTTCCTAAATAGTGACACAATCTGGCTCACCAGGTGTGCAACTCCTAGGACTGTGGGGGAACATTTTATATTAAAGTCAGGATAATTCTTAAATACTAACTCATGTATTTTGGAGCACTTTCACTTCGTCCCTTGTACTGTTGGGCCTATGCCTAAACAGTTTAGTGTGCTAATCTTTCCCCAAATCCCTTGAAGACATTGGCCTTCATGAGAAGCTTTCTTTCTTTGAATGGAATTGTGTATTTAGGTCCTAAAATAGCCATTCTTCACCTAGAAATGTACTATTGAGTGGTCAATTTGCCTATGTCTTCTTCAGCATCTAATGGCTTATTGAGTTAAGTCTTGGGTTAGTACCTGGTTCAGAGTATGATTAATGCCTGAGGAAGGGAATAAAGACTAAGTTTTCTGCTATTTTCATACACTTGTTGGAAGATGCCATTTGACCTCATTATTGATTTCCTAGATGCATCTCAATGAGATGGAAATGATCTGTACTCTGGTTTTGTTTCCACCAGTTTAAACAAACATCGTGACTTGTTTAGAAGGATGCTGGATGACCCCTCAGTCAGTGCCTGTAAATTAACCAGAGGCACAGTGAGCATTACCTGCAAAGAAAATTATGATGAGAAGAACCTCTCTTGCTGGAGCTCTTGCTGGTGGAACCATTTGCTGCCAATATCTTTTCTTCATTGTCTTGATTGCTAGCTGAAGAATGCGCCAATGATGTTCCAATGATGTTTGGGCATCTGTTTCTAGCTTTCCAGGGGACATTTTCTGCACATGAGTGAACTGGTGGAGAAATGGAGTAGCGTCTAACAATCATGACATTGCCTGTACAGGAAGCACAACATTCAAGTTGAAAAACATTGTATCTCTAAAGAAACTCACAAAGGAAAAAATTATGTTGATCATACTTAGTTGATATTGAAAAAAGACATTTATTTGCTGATTTGTGTTGCAAGTGTTTATTGATCAGAGCCACATGTTGGACACTTTTTCAAGAGATGGGGTAGTGAACATCATGAAAATTTTGCCTACATAGAGCTTACAATGTAGAGCTTATGTAGAAAATACACCATAAGGAATCAATATATGATACAATTCAGATGATGACAGAGTCTAGGAAGACAGAGCTTATGAAAGCAAGAGATAGAGACATACCAAAGAGAAGCTGAGATCATTTAATTGTGTGGTCTGAGAGAACTCTTCAAGAACATAGAATTAATAATAAATTATTGTAGATGATTACGGTTAACTAGATGACTGTGAGGAGCATAAATGCTTCAAACATGAATAATGAATATCCAGAAATAATAATTGTCCTAATTTTATCAATGCAATAATACATGTACACATACATATATTGATCTAAAATGCTATACCTCATAAATATGTCAATTATTATGTGTTAATAAAACTAAAATGTGTTTTACAAGATATAAATTCTAATTATACTGACAACATTAAGCATTGTATCTGTAAAAGTGCATAAAATTCATCATGGTATATGCCATAAATGTATACTGTTAAAATATAGAATTTTAAATATAAAACGAACAGATACTCAACTATAAGCAAGTTATAAAATAAGTCCTTAAAATTAGATTATCATGGAATTTATAGAGATTAAAGTTCTTGAAGGTCCTCACTCTAGACTCCAGAAAATGGGTTCATTCACTATCCTTGGTCACCTGGATGGCCACAATTATTCTGCTGGTGGTTCCTAACTGGCTTTTAGTTGCATGATTTGGCTTCATTTGGTCCCCATGAGGCAGCCCACTGAGATATAAAAACAAGTCGGAGGAAAGCAGAAGTGCTTTAGATGGGCATTGAATGTCTGATGGATGACTGTAGTTCCAGAGGACTTGGAGTTCAATTTCTGTCCATCACTGTCTTCTAATACTTCCTTGAAGTAACCCAAATCTTCCTTGTTTCTTGTAGAAACTGAGAATCTTTGTTCAAAGAACTTTATTTTAGAAAATCTTGACTTCTCTGAATCCCTTTTAACTCTGTGACTTGAGGCTGATCATTTGACCTCTGCTTAGACATCAGTTGTCACATATGAGGACAACATTTGTCTCATGAGTTGATTTTCATCCCTCAAGGCCCTTCCTTTCTGCTTGTTGAATCGTTATGTTGCTTGCTGTAACTTTGACAAAAATGTAAAACAATAAAAGGTATGCAATGTGTTTATGTTTTTGGAATGCCAGAACCACAATTGTTTATTTAAATTTGCCATCTGTCATTGCAGTTAGAAGACAGAAAGTGTTATGACATTGTAAAAAGTGTAGGCTGATCTGGCCTTGCATAGTTTACAAGATCTGAAGATGCAATTTTAGATGAGAGTTTAGGGCAGATATGTACAAATGTATCTGAAGTAACCTGAAGAAAATGCCATTCATAAACTGCCTTTAAGCCCTTCCAAGGGCTGTAGTGTATACTATATGTAATTATGTAACAACCAGTTTTTGAAATAGAAACATAACAGTTTCTATTTAAAAGAATTAGAAAATTATCTATCCATGAGTTCTATGGAACCCAACAGGGAAAATAATGCTGATGATAGCAAAGTTCAATTTATTTTTATTAGAGACCTACACTGAATGTGGAACTGTTTTTCAAATAAACTCTTTGCTCATCTCCGTGGGTCACTCATTATCTTTTTCTTTCTTATCAACGCAAGGGGAGAAATATTCAACACAGCATCAGAAGACTATTAGTCTAATTTCAAAGATCCCTGCCAAATACAATTTACTTGCCAGCAAATGATATAAGTAGATTGAAAGGAATCAGGGCTCATCTGGGCGTTCCCTGAAATGTTTCTTTTATCTCCCTCATCAAAAATTATAGCACTCATAATAGCCAGGAGGTGAGGATGCTCAAGGCAGGAAGGACAAGGGGACATTCTTGAAAGTGCTGGTTAGATTTTTGTATTCATCAACACCCCATGCAACACAGCTGTTTCTACATCCAAGAAGAATTCATTCTGAGAAAGTCACTCTGTAGCCTCACTATGTAATACACATAGTTTATCAGTCAACAAGTGTGACCCTGAGCTGCAGCTCAGTTATTGGCCTCAGGCAATGGAAGAAGAAACTAACTCTACTCACAAAATGGTTCCTGCGTTTTTTAAATCACTGTGTCTATTATACAACATCTGGAAGAACTTGTGGTTCCAAGTGATTTCTTTGCAGGTCCTTCGGGTTGGTTCCTTTCTTGAAGAGAGGCACATATTTCTGTTTTATGGTATCTAGTTATCAAGAGGTAGTTTTGCAAGACTGTTTTCAAAGATGTATTGGGGCTGTTACTTTCTTAATTGTTCTAGGTTTTATATACTTATCTGTAAAATAAGGGGATTGTTATGGGATGCCTTCCAAGATTCCTATGTAATAGATTTCTAGGGTCCAATTGCAAGCTTGAATTTCAAATGATGTTGGCATTGTAACATTAAAACTCCAATAAAATCTTGTATGCAAGTCAAGTAATAATGTTTCCTTGGCATAGCTAATGCTTTTTGACAACTATCACTGAAAAATTCACATTGCTCTTGCTTGTATTGCTTTATTTAATCCTCTCAGAGTCTATGAGATAAGATCTATCAATATCCAGGTGATGTGAGTATACATGAACAGATTCATAGAACCTAGAATTTTACTGTTGAAAGAGGCCTTGGAGCATATCTAGTGTAACTGATATTTTCCCACAATTTGTGTGTGTGTGTGTGTGCAAACACATATATGTATGTATGTGTATATGTACATGTGTTTGTGTATATGTGTGTGTATGTGTGTATATGTGTGCTTGCACCTGTGAATGCATGTGTGTGTGTCTGTGTTTACATGTACCTTTGGAGGCCAAAGAATGATCTTGGCTATTGTCCTTCAGAAGATGCTGTCCCTCCCTCTCTCTCTTTCTTTTTTCCTTTTCTTTCTTTCTTGCAGGAACCCTTACCTGCCCATAACTCATCAAGTGAGCTAGGCTTGTTGGGCAACGAGCCCCACAGACCCACCTGTCACTGTCTCTTCTGTACTGGTTTTACAGTCACTCCATCACATGAGGTTTTTTTTTTTTTTTAAAAAAAAAAACATAGATTCTGGGGCTTGACATCAGGTTCTCAGGCCTATAGGGCAAGCACTTTACAACTGAACTGTCTCTCAAGCCCAGTACTTTAAAAATTGTTTATTCACTGATCAAAAGAATGAGTTTCATTATAAGATTCTAATAAGTTCATATGTACTGAGTTCAACTGTTTCATTACCTTCACTTGTCTTCCTATGGACCCTATTTCTTTTTCTAAATAGATGTCCTTCTGTTTTTACACCACATGATTTTTTTTTTAAGGTCTAGACTCCATATATTATAGAAACACTTTGTGTCTGCCTTTCTGACTCTCGCTTATTTCCCTTAAATTGATGCTCTCTAGTTCCATTCATTTCCTGAAAATGGCCCTATTTTATTTATTTTTATTATACAAGAGCCAAATTATCTCTATGATAGATGATATGATTCTATTCTTAAATTCTGTACATATTTCACTGGACAACTTAGATCTGATAAAACCTTTTAGCTGAAGAGCAGGATGTAATCATGGATTTTATGTGAGGTAGTGTTGTGCAAGTTTTCCCAAGGAGATGTGAACAACTGTCTATTCACCCTAGATAGGAAACCAAAACCAGAACCAAACCCCAAACAAACAATTCTATCAAAGTCCATCTCGTGGACTCAAAGAGCTTATTGGGATTATATAGAGGGGCATACTGACCCAAAGGCAGCTAGCTGGATCAGAGAAAAGTTCACCCCAGCATGGCAGAAGGCTCATGAAAGTTGCAACCATTAGCTGTTAGCAAGACTAGTGGGCAGCTTGACAGATGGGACAGTCCTATTACTATAGCCTCAGTTGTCAACTGACACAAACCTATACATGTGTGGGAAGAGAAATCTCAGGGAGTAACAGCTTTCATCAGATTGGCTGTGGGCATTTTCTTGATAGTGGGAAGCCCTGATCCACAGTGGGCAGTATCATCCCTATACAGGTGAGCCTGGACTGCATAAGAGAGGATATAAGCAACCTGTGGGAGCAAGCCTGTAAGCAGCATTTCTCCATAGTCTCTGCTTCATTATTTGCCTCCAGGTTTCTGCTTGAGTTCCTGTCCTGACTCCTTTAATGATAGACAGTAATATGGAAGTGTAAGCCAAATAATCCCCTTTCTCTCCAAATTCCTTTGGACAATAGTATTTATCAAAGCAACAGAATATTTTTTTTCTCAACAGTCTTTACTATTTATATAACCTTGGGGAGAGAGTACCCTTGTGGATCTCATAAGTTTTAGGGACTTCCTGAGACTTATGACTTGTTTACTACCTGAGTCTTAATAAGGTTGGGATAAAATGTGTCAAGTTGGAATATTCTGGGTCTTAATGAGCCTCCTTTTAGGAGGCTAGCAGTTCCTATGATATTGCTGTACAATAGATGCCATGATCAGCAATTTAATACAGTCTGCTCAACAATGAACAACTGTTACAAAACCGGGACTCTATCCCAGACATCTTCATGCTCAGAGCTACATTCTTACTAGTTCAATCACTGATTCTTGCAGAAGCATAGAATATAAAAAAGAAATAGCATTTACATTTTTATTATTTAAGGTTATAATATAATTATATAATTTCTCCCTCTCTTTCCTCACTTTAAATCTTGTTATATATCCCTCCTTATTAATATGTGAAATTTCTGGCCTCTTTTTTCACTAATTGTTATTGTATTAATTTCATTGATAATGACTTAATTTCATTAATTATTGTTACATATAACTATACATGTGATATGTATATATGTATATACATATATAGTTTTTATTTTTATTTATTTATTTATCAATCTATTTATTTATTCATATATTTATTATTTGGTGATTTTACATCATGCACCCCATCCAACTCAGCTATCACACCTCTCAGATTCATGCCCACTCTTATGATCTCCCCATTTACAAAAATGTCCATTCATGCTGCTCATTTACTTACTGGAGCATAATTAAACTCCCTGTGGCCAGACCCTTAAAGAAAACAAGTCTTTCCTCACCCACACCCCTGCCAAAGGCCATCAATGCAGAAGTGAGGCACTGTGCCATTTAGCAATGTTCTAGCCTTGAGCTCTTGTGTACAATGACATCTCTCTCTCTCTCCTTTTTTTTTTTTTTAAATCTACTAATGAGTGAGCACCTCCCTCCCACTTCTCTTTCTACAACTACAAACTGTTTAGTTTGTATACACCTGTGTTCAGGGCTGACCATTTGATGACAAATATAATTCAAAGAGATTGCACTAGATTCTCAAGCATACCTTTACATTACTTTGTGTGTGTGTGTTTTGTTGGGACAATTAGAAAAATTTCTTAATTTATCATAACATGTATTTTAGCTAGTCCTCAAACTTAATGATAATATTTTAATATTTCTACTGGAAGCTATTATTTACATGTTGAAAGAGTGTAATTATAATGGTGTGTTTAGATCTTACGAATGTTTTGTCATTTTCCAGACTTAATAATATTCACATCCTGAGAGTACAAATGGTAATCACATTGTATGGTGCAGTACTTATCTTAGAATAAGGTACTAAGATATAAAGACTCTGGTTGCTTAGTTGGTTGGATGAGCAATATAGGGAAGAGATTTGAGGTAGCACCATTTACCTTTAGAGCAAGTCAGTGGCTTGTGATGGCAAGTGAGGGAGGTATCTACCAGCTAGCATTTGGCAATGCTTGGAGACATTCTTTATTGTTTGAGACAGATTCTCATTCCCCAAAGCAGCCTCACTTTGAGCTCACTGTGTAGCCCAGGCTAGCTGCAAGCTCATGGTTCTCCTGCTTTAGCTGCTTGCATACTGGGGTTATGGACGTATGCCACTGTGCCGGTCTGGAGACAACTTGATGGTTGTAACTGGGTTGGACAGGTGGATGCTACAACAACTGGGCATTAGAGAACATGGAGATGCTGAACATCATACAACATCCAGATCGACAATGAAGAACAATCAGTATAAAAAGTCACTATTGCAGGGAATTAGAAACCCTGCAGTAAGGATGCATTACAAATATCTATATCTTTTCTTACTGTTTTCCACAAAGAAGGCCTAATCTTATAGGTTGTTCCTTTATAGTTTTCTTAGATAATCAGTAGACAATTTCTCAGATTCAGATGAGAATGTATTTTCAGCTTTGAAATTCTCTCATCACTAGAAAGAGGCATCTCTAATAATGCCAACCCACAGATGTGACATGTTCCACTGTCAAACTACTACTAACTTCTAACTGGCATTACCTGAAGTCTTTGATGGACAATATTAAGAGCTATGAGAAGTTAATTATGCATATCATTTTTATTTGATATATTGTTATAGGTGAGCACTGACAATTGAAATGGAGAATATGTTTTTTTACTGTTGATTTCAACCTTTTAAGTAATTATGGAATTAAGTCTCTCTCATGACAATTTAGATATTTGACTTTTAAAATGTGGTAAGCGTTGATGTTGCATCTTGAAATATTCAATATATATGTATGTATATATATATATGTGTGTGTGTGCATGTGTGTTGAATTGTGTGTAATGTATGCTCACATTGTAGAAAGAAGAAGAGATAGTGCCCACCATTTTTGTTGCAAATATCCATGTATTACTTCTCATTAATTAGTTGCCATCAGCACTAAGGTAGACACTATAGTACTTCCAGGTGGAGAAGATTTAAGAGGTTTAATATGGAGCCCAGAGTCAAGTGGCTGAGTAACAAATCACTGAGAACCACATTTATCTGATTTTGACGCATAAGCTAGCCCACTTACAAACACTATTCCAGCTTAATAAACAATCATGCCAATCAACATGCACCTTCATTGTCCCACATTTGAAGAATTAATATAGTTGAAGTCAAGGTGGAAAAAACTTTTGAATGTGACTGATTTTTACACATCTGTTCTTTATCTTTCCGGGTACACTCAGAAGTCATTTTATTGTTATTGAAATATATAACCTGGAGAACCTAAAGAAAATTTTGATTTAGGGATTCAAAGTTCATCTGCTAGGAGGAAGAGACTAAACCCCATCACTGCAAGTACCAAATGATAAATTTATTGTAGCAGCCTAACAAACCAGTTATTTGGGAGATACTTGAAAAGGTAAGCATAGCCCAGAAGAAGAGCTGCATACGTTGGGTACCTTGTTCCTGCACAGCTGGTGTAGAATCAGTGGGAATACCACCAGGAAGGGCCTCTGGAGATTGCCCATCATCTTCAGATTCTCTCCTTGATCCAGAGGCTGTTTGAATAACTGAAGTCAGCTTCACACGGAGGGTATGATTCTCTTTCTCTAGTCTGTTGATTTCTGCCCGCATTTCTTGGATAACCTGCATGAGTTGGATGCTTGCTTCCATTGCCTCCTCTCACAAATCAACGTTTTCTCATGAGCCAGATACATAATCTACTCACTGGGACAGAATCCTCCTGCCCATAAGCAATATATGCCACTTGAACAATGGAGCTCACACCTCCCTGTGCCATCTTTCAGCACCTGCTTTAGACTGTCCAAGGAGGTAAAGAATCTTCATGACTTATTCATCCTGGGTTTTGTTTTCCAGAAGCACTTTTCTGTCTTTTATTTCATATCAATCAACAGACATAGAATGCTGTTTGTGTCTGAGAGAATGGAATATTTCCAAAAATTCCAGTGAAGGGCAGAGTTTCTCGTTTCCATCATTAATTCACCATTGTGATTGCTATTGAGTCCTTTCGGTTGCCTTCTCTGGGATCAAATATTCACATGATCACCAGCTGCTGTAAGTACATCAAAACTGACACACACAAATAATTCTTCACATTGTAAATATGCTGTAGTTCTGTATTTTGGAACAAATTACTAATTTTGACATCAGTTGATTATGAAAGGCTGACATTATCTACAAGATGACATATGAACTAACTAGAGATATTATCAAAGTGTGTTATTGGCAATTACACATTGATTCCTCAAGAAAGGCAGGTTTTTGTCCATATAGATATATTTTTGCTATTATTGGCTTTTAGGATGTTTTCTTGGAAAAGGTTTCCTAGGGAGATTTTGGAATGTGAGAAGATCCAGAGTGAACATTAATTTTGAATGAGAAAGGTATAAGGCAGCTAGGGCTTTCATTACCTATTTTCTCAAGAGGGCTCTTTGTTGGGAATGAGAAGTACAGTCCTGAACAGCACATTTTTCTGATGGCACTATTTGGAAATTCAATGAATGTTTAAACATAAATGAGCTTCTTAACTGAGTGAAATTGGTTAGAACACTTTTCTGCTTCCTCTGCCCGTTGACATTTTCTGCTCATTGTAATAGACATTTGTTGACTGACCCTATGCTATAGATAGGGATGAATAAACCAAGTTTCAGTTCTCTTTTTACCAAACCAATTAGCTTTTAAATTATTTATTTATTTATTTATTTATTTATTTATTTATTTATTTATTTATTACTGGTACTGGAAATTGAAGCCAAAATCTTGTGCACAGCTGACAAACTTTCTACTAACTAGATACCGTCCCAGCTAACAATTTTTTATATGTTTAAATTTCAGGATATATTTATCCAAAACTCAGCTTATGAAAATAAGTAGGCTGTTCTGACATGCTATTTCTATTTCAGTGTGAATGGACTTTAGGAAATCCTTATATGTGAAGCTCTCCAGAGAGCACACAAGTGGACAATGGAAACCACAGACTTTAAGGTGAGACAGGATTGTAATGGTGGCCTAGTCTAACCACCACTGGATATTCAGATTTCTCTTACAGTTTGTCTGTAATGGACCCACTCCCCTCCATTTTGAATACTTATATTTTAGGAGTGAATTCTTTTTTCCCTCGAGTTTATTACTTGCTTTTTGGTGTGGAGGCTAGATCTCACTAGCCTAGTTTGGGCTCAGACTTTCTATATAGCTGAGGGTGACCTTGAACTCCTGGTCTCCCTGCCTCTACATACTGGGATTATACCACCATACTTGGCTTTAAGGGTCTTAGGGATCAAGCACAGGGCATCTTCTAAGCAAACACTCTACCATTTGAATTATAGCTCTACCTGCATCTTACTTTTTAACTACCCTCTAGGTACTTGTTTTCAGACATTCTTTTTGGAAACAGTTGGTAACACATCTAACCTTTGTTTTTATTAAATTCTTGCTATAGCACAGTGATTCTCAAACTGTGAGTCACAACCCTTTTGGGGGTTGAATGACCCTTTCACAGGGGTCACCTAAGATGATCAGAAAGCACCCATTTACATTATAAATCATGATAGTAGCAAAATTACAGCTATGAAGTAGCAACAAAAATAATTTTATGGTTGGGGGTCAGCACAACATGAAATACTGTATTAAGGGGTCACAGCATTAGGAAGGTTGAGAATCACTGCTCTAGCAGATTTTAATTAGTTTCCATTCTCCAGAACAAACATTACCTATCTTCTCAGCTGCTTGTTGTTTAATGTGGTTTTAAGGGCTTTGAGGACATTGTAGACACTCTTTTTAAACATACTATATATCAATAGGCCTATATTGATCACTAGGCTATCTAGCTATAAAGATATCCTTCTGAAGGCATATATCATAGTGTTGTGTGATATTTTATTTGTGTTCTGGCAAATAAAGCTTGCCTGGAGATCAGAGGGCTAAGTTAGCCACTAGTTAACCATAGAGGCCAGGCAGTGGTGGTGCACACCTTTCATTCTAGCATTGAAAAGGCTCATGCCTTTAATCACAGCACTTGGGAGGCTCATGACTGTAATCTCAGTACTCAGAGGTGGAGATAGGAACATAAGGCAGGTGGAGACAGAATCTGGGCCCCTTTTGGTTGGAGGATTTGTAGAGGTAAGAAGTCTCTAGTAGCTGCTGCTCTGCTTTTCTGATCTTTCAACTTTCACCCTAAAATCTGACTCCTGGTTTTTATAAATAAGACTTTCATCAAAGAACCTCTATTTTATTATAGGAAATAATATTCTAGAAAACACTCTACGCAAGTGGGTAGTAAAAATTATTCTTAAAATTATATCTAGTATTGTCATTATATTTCACCCTTTCAATTGTTTTCAGCAACAACATGGAACATAAAATACTATATAACTGTTGGAAATTACAAGAGAGTTGTATTAGGCAATTTGACTATATTTCTAGAAACTAGAGAAAATTAACCCAAAATTTTGTTCTGCCACAGAACAAATACTTAAAATGTCAGTAGTTTTCCTAAGTACTACCAATAATTATATAGAAAAAAATAATTGAACATTATCCCAGTGACAAGAGTTTTTCACATTAAAACACACAAGGATTTTCTTTATAGAGTTTGATGTTTGTGTAATGAAGAAAATGTTAGCATTTTACAGAGACATACAAAAGAACATATGAAAATGGAATCTGTTCCTGGCAGGAAAACTGTAGGTTTTAAATAATTGATACATTTCATGAAAGCCCAATCAAAATCCCAATGTGACTTGACAAATGTACAAAGTCATTCTAAGGGTCATCTGGAGACAATCATTGTGAAGCATCTGCTGCTGAAGGCTTATTTCCAGAGACTTAGCTAGTTAGATTGTCAACACAGTACAAAGCTAGGATGACAATATAGAAATATGAGTTAGCAGTTAAGATCAAGTTAAAAACAGTTCTGAGAAAAAACACAGGAGGAGAAATGTGGAAAAAGTCCAAACTTCTGAGTAATTTGTGATATTGAAGTAATGAGATACTTATTTTTGGAGGGACCTAAGAAGTTAGTAAAAGTTTTAGAAAATAAGATTTTAAAAATTCTCCACATACTTGATAATTATGTTTTTTTAAATGAACATTTTAGCAATAAATATTAAGCATGTAAAGAAGTTCTTACAAGGGATCAGCTCAGTCAGTCAAGTGCATACTGTGGAAGCATAAAGACACATGAATGTATAGATAGCATTTGTATGTACATACACACAAATTCTTAACTGTAAACTATTAAATTTCATGTACAACTTTTGGATGCACTACAAATCAATAGTAAAGCCTTGAAACTAAACCTAAATGTTTAAAGAATGATAATGAATAATTACAATGTAGCTATACCACAAAACAGTATTCTGGACCTTAAAATGCTGAATGAAAAATGTGGTATGTTGTATATACCCAATGGTATATTGAGTAAAACCTAAACTTTGTAAAAAAGATTGAAAAAATATTCAATAGTAAAATTATTCTTACCTCTGTATAATATGATTTCAAAGGCTATACATGTAAGCCATCTGTCCTATTTACTTTTTATTGTAGTGATATGGCACCATTACCAAGGCAATTGACATCATTTTGAAGGCAACTTATAGAAGAAAGGATTTTTTGAGAGGCTTATAGTTTCAGAGGGTTATAGTCCATGATCATCATGTTGGGGAGTATGACAGCAGGCAGACAAGCATGTTGCTGCAGTAGTAACTGAGAGCTTACATCTTGTTCTATTAATACTTGACATGCAGATTGTATCCTTATCCATGTATCTATCCATGTTATGTATGTATGTATTGTTGTGGAAAGAGTGTTAACTGGGACTGTCTTGGGCTTTTGATTCTTCAAAACTTTTCTCCCTAGTGACACACCTTTTCCAACAAGGCCTCCTAATCCTTCCTCCAGCAGGAGACCAAGCATTTGAATACATGAACCTGTGAGGGGCATTCTCATTTAAAATATAACACTATCTAAGTTAAAGAAATTCTATAGTTATGTGAAAGGCTTCTAAAATAAGCTTATTGAATTATGAAAATAGAAGTAAAATAATACAAAATTAGTAAAATACACCAATGTTAGATTTTTCTTTAGGATTTTTTGGATGGAATCAAATGATGATTCGTTTTGAGGCCTTGTGGAAATTGCAATTTCCTAATTTCTAAACTAAAGTAGTCTTATTTCACAATATTTATCACAAGGATTTTTAAACAGTCACACAAACAAAAGCTGGTTAGATTCTGTATATAGTTGTATGAACACTAAGATCTTATGACTGAGAGTGATTATTTTTAAGCATGTGGATATCATATGTTATAGATGCCCAGGTCCCCTTCAGATACAGCTGATCCTTTGGTCAACAACACCCAGTACGCTCCATGCCCTCAATCTCTAGAATAAGTCAGCGCTGTGAGAAGGGAATAGATGTCCATCTCTTTTGGAACCAAAATCAAAGTTTCAGTGGGCACTTCATCACATTGAGATGTCTGTTTTTTTCAGAGAGAGATTTGGAACCCAAACTGTCTTTCTTTCTACTTGCCTCCAATAAATTAGGATATAAAATTTACTGGACATAAATAATGCTTTGCAAAATCCTGGGAATAGGGTTGACTAGAGGTTTCTTTACCTGCCAGAACCTTCCGAGTGAGTCACTAACAGAAGGCAAGCAAGGTCAGAACACAACACAGGGATTTTGATGGGATCATTACTGCTCAGTCACATCTGCTTTCATGCAGAGATATCCAATTGCTTTACCCTTGATGACACAGTAGGAAAAAGTCACTCTCATGAAATCGTATGTCTTCCTTTTCAAGCAGACACTTATCTTTCTGTCATAAAATATTTAAACAACTCCTAAGAAATTCTACTTGCAAGGTCTTTGCTGAGGATTCACTGTGACCTTGAACTTGATACACAGCTATTGTCATACTGATTTCCCTAAGTGACTGGAAGCCTCTGTTGTTACTGTGAGTCCAGACTGAAGACCACATTTGACAGGTTGGCATTCTGCTGCTCTTTAGACATTTGAAGAGTACACAGTGGGAGAGTGATGATGTGGAAAGGAAAATGGAAAGAACATGCATTTGACGGACATAATGCCCATGACATCATGATAAGTCAGTTGGAAGAGATGCTTAAGGTTGTTCTGGGTCAATTCATATGGAAGAGATGAACTATCTCCCTGTGCAGCCATATGTGAGATGGTCTTTGCTTAGGTAGCTTTCTGCACTTAGATTTCTTTGGACATGTGTAGGGAGCCGGGAGCCCGGTCAAGCAGGCAAGACGGTGCCGGTTTCCGGTACCAAGGCGCGGCTGAGGCAGATAAACAACGTATCTGTGCATGTCCCCCGGTAAGTTTCCACTCTGTGAGCCAAGCCCTCTGACCCTGCGTCATCTCAGGCGAGAGTTCGCAACCAATCAGAAGGGGAGACGTTAGAGACGAGGGCTTGACAGTATAAAAGCCGGCTCCTGGCAAGGGGTCAGGGTCTTCTTCCCATTTTTGTAGAGAATAAACTTGCTGCAGAAGGATCCAAACTGCGTACTGCGTTCTTCGCAGGCGAAGACAGGGCGCGGGACAGACATGGGCATGGAAAAAAAACAATTATTCACCACTGACAGACATCTGTGAGCTGTAGTGAGTTTGTATAGAGAATAAGTATTTCAGATCCTGCTCTGAGACTGACACACATAGAAAAAATATTGAAGTGATAGCTAGAAAACTGAGGAGACCCTGAGACCATAGCTTAAAATATAAGCATGAAAAAAGCATAAGTCAAATGTCTTCAGAAACAAGGTGAATAAAATAAATAAATGGGAACGATGATATAGGCAGATATTGAGCTCCAGCTAGGCTTTGCCATGAAGAAATGAAGTTCTATTATTTCCAGTTTCACCTGTCCTCTTTTTGAACGAAGTTTTGTGTAGTCCAGAATGATTTGGAATTTACCACTTAGCCAAGAATGGCCTTGACCTTCTGATTCATCTCTACCTCCAGATCCTAAGAACTGGGATCACAGGTGTGTGCTACTACATACCACTATGTCTTGTTTATTGGGTTCTGGGAATTGAACCCAGGATGTTGTACATGTGAAGCAAGCATTTTGAGAATTGAGCTCTATCCCCAGCCTCCCAAAACCTGGGAACCCAGATTTTGTGAGACACCTACATTTTAAGCAACAGGTAATTTATTCACCTTTTTATAGTATACTGCAGAAAACCTATAAAACAAGTTAATGGGGGGTGGAGTAAGTCTCATGGATTCCTATTTGAGACTTCCAGGAGGCAGGCAGCTTCATTTTCTCTATGAGAAATGTCAGAGAAATTTCAGCTTTCTCAGAGACTTTCCATTCCTCTTTTGTGGCCAAATTCATGTGCTGAAATCCTGTTTACCCTTCTGATCATATTAGAGGTTGAGACCTTTGGGATGTAAAGAACAAATATCTTCTATTAGCTGTATTCAGGAGGGTAGGGCACTCAGGCAGTGTGTGTGTGTATATGTGTGAGTGTTACCCCATCTGGAAACTATCATTCCAACCTGTTGTATATTAACATTTTCCTAATAAATATTAAATTGATTTATATTGGTCTCTTACTTGTTAACACTTATTATCATACCCAAAGATATGAAATGAAAATGAAAATTCAATGCTTCAAGAGACTTGTAAAGTTATATAAAAAAGTAGCATTCTTGTGTGTAATATCACTGTTTTACGCTTGTGCTACAGTGCACTAATAAAATACAAACCATTTTAAATATATAGTTCTGTTTTGTCTATTGGGCATCTTTTTCAGCTGGGTGCTATTTTGTGTCATGGAAGACAATGAATGACTTTATAGCCTGATATCTCTGGATTGAAATTGTATGTGTGCCATATGGTGACATACATTTAATGAAATTGGTGGAGATATGTTGTGATATATATTTAATAAAATTAATCTGTAATTGTAGTAAAGGGTTTCTGACCTGTCTGTTCCAGCCTAGCCCTGAGATTTGGACCTTCAGCCCCACTTGGTCCCAAATAATCACACAAAGGCTTATTAATTACATGCTATTTGGCCTATTGCTCAGACTTATTGCTAGCTAGCTCTCACATCTTTTTTTTTTTTTGAGAGTCTAAATTATGTTTATTGTGATTTCTCATAATTTTTTAACTTTTTTTTCTTCCTTCTTTATTTTGTATTTATCAAAAAAAAACACAGTAAAAAGAATTTAAAATGTGGAAGAGTTAACAATAACTATACAGAGGATAAGAATGATAGGCATGGCTTATCAAGGGAAGAAATACAAATAAGATAGCTACACCTATATTTTCTTTGTGTTCATCTTTCCCTCTGAATTTTTTTTTTCCATCCCTGTATATCCTTATTCAAGGTCTCTTCCCCCTCCCAACACATCTGGTCATTTTTTCCTCTGCAACTCCCCATCCCCTCCCTGGGCAGGGAGCAGACAGTCCTATGGTCCCCCTGACCCAATAATGCTTAGATCAGTCTCCAA
>PVIH01001635.1:0-73607 GCA_004025045.1 Sigmodon hispidus
AAAAAAAAAAAAAATTCAGAGGGAAAGATGAACACAAAGAAAATATAGGTGTAGCAATCTTATTTGTATGTCTACCCTTGATAAGCCATGCTTATCATTCTTATCCTCTATATAGTTATTGTTAACTCTTCCACATTTTAAATTCTTTTTACTGTGTTTTTTTTTTAATAAATACAAAATAAAGGAAAAAAAAAAAGACTTCTAATTTTTAATTTCTCCCTTCTTCTAGATGTCTATCTTTACTTACCCAGAGGAATTAGGCCTTTTTTCTCTTTCTTCTTTTTTATTATGAATAAAGTTACATTTTCTATCTGTGTATATCCTTATTCAAGGTCCCTTCCCTTTCCCAACCCCTCCAGTTACTCTCTCTTCTCCACATCTCCCCATCTTCTCTCCAGCATAGGCAAGAGGTCCCAAGGGCCCAATATTGCTCAGTTCAGCATCCACTTCTGGCAGATCCAGTTTTCTCACCCCAACATCAAGACTGAGTCAGGTGTTCCTCTAGAGTGAGTGGGATCCAAGGTGCCACTCTAAGGTGTTTCAGATCTAAAGCATTCAGGGGTTGTGGTTTGCAGCTTGGACATGCTTTGCTTTTTGTTTTTTTGTTTAGAGTCTACTGTTGAGTGAGTACATCCCTTGCTTATCTTTCTGGGTTTGAGATACCTCGCTCAGGAGGATATTCTCCAAATCCATCCATTTGCCTGCCAATTTTAGGATATCATTTTTTCTTCCTTCTGAGTAGTACTCCATTGTATAGATGTACCACAGTTTGTTAATCCATTCTTCAGTTGAGGGGCATCTAGGTTGCTTCCAGGTTCTTGCTATTACGAATAATGCTGCTATGAACATAGTTGAGCTAATGCCTTTGGAGTGCAAATGTGCATCTTTAGAGTATACACGCAGAAGTGGTATTGCTGGATCCTTGGGGAGATTGATTCCCAGTTTTCTGAGAAACTGCCATACTGCATTCCAGAGTGGCTGAACAAGTTTACACTCCCACCAACAATGAAGAAATGTTCCCCTTGCTCCACAACCTCTCCATCATGGGCTGTTATCTGTGACTTTTATCTTAGCCAATCTAACAGGTGTCAGGTGGTATCTTAAAGTTGTTTTGATTTGCATTTCTCTGATGGCTAAAGATGTAGAACACTTTTTCAAGTGTCTTTCTGCCATTCATAATTCTTCTGCTGAGAATTCTCTTTTTAGTTCTGAACTCCATTTTTTGATTGGATTATGTAATTAGGCCTTTAAAGAAGCATTAAATTAGGGACTAGGAAGATGGCTCACTGGGTAAGGACTGCAAATGTAGGGATCACTGTTCAGATACTCAGTACCCACAAAGATGCTAAGTGAGTATGGCACCTTGGCTATAAGGTAAAAACTATAGTACTTGGCTATAAGGGATCCCCTGATCCCTGGAGAAAGCCAGCTAACTAGACTAGGTGAATCAGAAAGACCTGGGTTCAAACATAAGAGACTTTGCTTCAATATATGAGGCACAGAGCTATTAAAAAATGTGATGTCAACCAATGGACTCCACATGCATGTGTACACACCTACTCCTGAACACATAGGTTACCTACACATATGCAAAGACACAAACACATATTAGCAGAAAGGGAGAGGAAGAGGGAGAGAGAGAGGGAGAGAGAGAGAGATTAATTTGCATTATTCTGAGAAATAAATATAAAAAGTGCTTTTTATTATTTTAGGTGATTTAATTAGTGTCTATACAGATAGTACAATAGGCATAATAATACTCACCCAAAAGGTTTTTATACTTTTATCTCTTAAATGTATGCTTTTCTATTGCTGCAATAAAACAAATGGCATTAAAAGAAAGCATTTAATTTGGCTCACAGTTTCAGAGAGTTAGAGTCCAGGACCACAGAGTGAGAGAATATCTGAGAGATCAGATCTTGATGTGTAAGTGGGACACAGAGAGAAAGCTCACTGGTAATGGCACTCTTTTGAAACCTCAAAGTTCAACCCCAGTGACACATATTCTCCAACATGGTCAAACTTCCTGATCCTCCCAAACAGTTCCACCAACTGGGGATAAGGATTCAAACATATGAACCTATGGAACACATTCTCATTCAGCTTATCACAATATGGTAAAGGGGACTTCAAAAAGAATTTGAGATTTGTAGGTTATATAGGAGGACTCATAACTCTAATAATAATAATAATAATAATTGTTTCTAAAAGAATTATAGACAATGGGATAAACAACACAGAATGCCAATATCATAAAATTTGCTGCATTTTTAGCATAGAAGTTGAAGGAATGGACCAGGAACCAAAGGATGCAGATATCTCTGTAAACTGCAAAAGGCAAGGGAAGAACTCTCTTCTAGAAATTTCAAAATAAATACACCTTGCAACAGTGAGATTTAGATTCATGTTAGACTTTTGAGCCCCAGTATCATAAGATAACAAATTTGCTTTGTTTGGAATCACTAAATGTATGACAGTATGTTTCAGTAGCAATATACCATGCAGACAGCTAAGATAGCTGTTACTAATGTGGCAAAAGGAAAGCTTTTTTCTTATCTTAATTGAGTGGGTCATGAAGGTGTTACTCAATTATATATATAATTGATTATATAAAATTAATATATGATATATGTATGTCATATAGCTGGAGGGAGGGGCTTATGCAGAGTACTACAGTACTACATGTTGATGCACTGTTCTGCTGTTAGCACACACATGTTCTCCTCCCACCAGGGACTTAATATCCTCAAGGTCATCATTAAACTGTAAAGAAGAGAAAGTCAAGACCCAGAGGGGTGAGGCTGAAGAGCACAGAGAGTTCTTTGTCCCAGCTCTGTGAGTTTCATTAAGATAGTTAACCTTTTTTGATACTTTAGTATTTGTATAATTTCCATGTCAGATGATGGTGAGGAGGAAGTGAACAATATGTTGATCACTGCAGACAATGCCCAGCACATGGTAAGCATCCAGTAACTGTAGGCTGATCTACCGCTGATGCTGGTTATTAGTTATTCAGTTCCAGTATCTAAATGTCCTGTTGCCAGTCCAGGGACAATTTTCTTTATGAGGATAGTAACTTCATGAAGTACCTGGTGGAGGAGAAACCATGAATGCAACATTCTGAATTATTTTAAATAGAGTTTAAAACATAATTCTGCTAATATTTGATTTTATGGCATTTTAAAATTATTTGCTTTGTAACTAACAGATTTTTCAAAGAGTTGGAAGAATAATATTATATTATTATAAACAAAGCTGTATTAGAAAAAAGGGGGCAGGAAGATTGAGAAGGGTCTGTAGTGGTTCTTTTGCCAACCTCTTAGACCATTCTCATGTGCCATATAGTTCCCCTTCTATTTTATGCCATATATTTGTATGTGAGTAGGCATTCAGTTTACATAAGCATATGAGAGAAATCATGTGATATTTGACGTTCTGGATCTGACTTGTTTTGCTTAGTAACATGATCTCTAGGTTTATGTACTTTCTTATAAATGATGGAATTTCATTCCTTATAGCAGGATAGAACCCCATATATACATCTATATATATATATATGTTTATGTATATATCTTTATATGAATACGTACTTTTTCTTTTTTCTATTCACTAGTTGATGGACATCTAGGCTGGTTGTTCATCTTAGTATATACAGAGGAGTGGTATAGCTAAACTATATGGTAAGTTAGTTTTTAGGTTTTTTTTAAGGAACCTCATATCAATTTCCAAACAGTCTGAACTGGTTGACACTCCCACAAACAGCATCAAAAGTCCCTTTCCCTCACATCCTCAGCAGCTTTTTAGAGAGAGTGGTATAAATGCCCTGTTTAAGATCAAGCAAATATTATTCCTCAGCACCTAGAGCAGCCAGGAGTCTCTGCATTTACCACTGTCCATTACAAAGCGAAGCCTCTCTGATTTAGGTGGCGAGTAGAATTTGTCTGTAATTAAATCGTAAATATTTAGTAGGCAGTTTAGGGCCATTTGCTGCTCTTCACTGGGTTCCCTTTCTCCTCCCCTGCACTCTTCAGAGGTCATCCTCAGTCCTTTAGAGATACCCTGTGCTCTTCTTCCTCTTGGTTGGAATGGTCTCTTTGTTTTCTTGGCTCCCCTCCATTGACCCTTGCAATGCTTTGCTTTTTTGTTTTACTTTGTTTACTTTATTGGACCAAGAAATACCCAGGGCTTTAGGAAAGCTCACTTTTGGGTGTGTCTGTAAGGTCTTATCTTCAGATTAACAAAGGTAGAAATCCTACCCTGAGTGTGAAGGCTGAATCCCTCAGGCTGGGATACCAGTCTGAATCAATAGCAAAAGGAGAAAAGCCATCTAAGCAATGGTATTGAGTTGTCTTGTCTTCTTGGTCCACAGTGATGTGAACAATTGGCCTCATGCTGTGTCCAGCCATTCCTGCTGCCATGACTTTCCTGCAAAGATAGACTATACCCCCAATCTGTGAGCCCAAATAAACCAGTTTAAGCATCAATTGACTCATGTGAATAGACCCCTTCCCCCAACATATGGAGGGCTGGATCATACACTGGGAAACAGAGGGTGTGGATGGCTTCTGTCCTGCCTCATTCAAGGTAGTTTACAGTCCAAAGAGGTCACATTAATTCAGAGGTAATTTCAAATTATATGCAAAGGTGTGTGTGTGTGTGTGTGTGTGTGTGTGTGTGTGTGTGTGTTTCACTGTAAGATTCTAGTGGTTAAGTCTCTTCTCATCACTTTTGGAATATTCCAATTGCAGAATAGTCTGAGGGCTGAAGTCAGGTAGAAAGAAGTTGGTGTCATGTTCTAAACATAAAAACTAAAGGCCAGATGTCTTTGCAAAGCAGAAGCAAATGGAAGAGAAAGTGTAATTTAGTAGCAAGTACCTCTGTTTCTGATCCCGGTGGGCATCTGTTTTCCACATGCCTCCTATGAATGACTCCTCCTCAGGGTGAAAGCTGACTCTCTCTCTCAGTGAGGATAAAATGGTGGCCATCCCTCCATGCTTGCTTTTGGTCTTGTTGTGCTCTGGGCTCCGAACCCTAACTGACACAGTGTGGGGAGTCTCTGCAAGCTGAACAAACGTTTCCAGCTCAATCACTGCATTTGTTCTGGGGCTAAGTGGTGGCGGAAGGAGCACAATTGTGCAGATTGAAATGTGTAGATTCTAGTACGGGAGGGAGCTGCCTCAGTCAGCTTTCTTTGCAGCCCAATGAGCACAGCTGAGCCCAGACAAGTAACAGATCCCTTTTTCTCTTCTTAGAGAAGGCACAATGGATTTTTAATTGACTCCCACATTTCTAACTGCTTTTGGACCTGTACTTGCAAACTGTTGGTGCATCTAGTGTTCTGAAAAATATCATTAACTAAATCTCTTTCTATGGGCAGTTTAGTCTTACAAATGAGTTGGATGACTTCTGTTAGCTTCTCTGAAGTTTTCCTCTTTTATTCAGAGGTTAATCACCAGCATCATAGAGTGAGTTGGCATGGGTATTCTCTCTTTGCACATGTTAGTCAGTTTAGGTGTATTTGCTGAAGGAACTGGAGACAGGAGTTTGAGCATATCCAGAGTACTTAGGAGAGGGTGGTCTCCAGGGTGATCATGCTTGCCTTGGATGATGAAACTAATGGTTCAGTGGTAGCAAGAACTGAAGCTCAGAACAGTAAGGAGGGACTGGCAGTCCAGCTCTTAGGTTATGTGGCTTAATTTGTGTCTTG
Source organism: Sigmodon hispidus (assembly GCA_004025045.1). Classification (NCBI taxonomy): domain Eukaryota; kingdom Metazoa; phylum Chordata; class Mammalia; order Rodentia; family Cricetidae; genus Sigmodon; species Sigmodon hispidus. The sequence goes on from PVIH01001635.1 coordinate 5,708, forward strand.
CTGTCATAATGAGTCCCAAGCATCATAATAATCCTCATCTGTTTGTCCAGAAGCCTAATCTAAGAGGTCTAAAGTCTGTCATTTGTACATCAAGAACATTGCTAAGTACAGGTGGTGTCTGAGAAGAAAGACAGCACCACCATGTGTGTGTGTGTGTGTGTGTGTGTGTGTGTGTGTGTGGTGATATTATATAAAAAAAAATACATAGCCCATGGTGGCCATGAACTTGTAATCCTCCTGCCTCTTACAAATATGATAAAATACAAAGGTAGATTATGAAATTTACTTTTAAGAAATTACTAGCTTTAAATATTTTACATTAGATTTTTATATATTATGTACAAATTATATATTAATATACAGTTGAGATTAGTTTTGTCACTGTACATATATCTCTGTTTGTTCAAGATATTATACTCATACAATTCATCTAACAATATAATACAAATTATTAGTCCATGAAAGTTATTATTACCGGGGGCTGGAGAGATGGCTCAGCGGTTAGGATCACCGTCTGCTCTTCCAGAGGACCGGGGTTCAATTCCCAGCACCCACATGGCAGCTCACAACTGTCTGTAGTTCCAGTTCCAGGCAAACACAAAGGCAAATAAAATAAATAAATAAATAAATAAATGAAGTTTTTTTTTTTAAAAAAAGAAAGTTATTATTACCAACTAATTAAGATATAAAAAATACAAATTAATAGTTAGACATTACAATCAAACTTATAATCATATTAGATATGTTTTCAAGATCAGATATATTTTAAATAAACAAGTCTTCTGCAAACACTTCAGAGATCCATATACTATGACATTTAAGATATCTTGAAAACATAAGTACTTCTTATTTTTTGATAATAAGACATTTGCTCCTAGCAGCATCAATCCACTTCAAAAAAGATTATAGACATCAAAAAAACTCCTCCATATAAGTTGACCTTCTTTGTGACAAAAGTTAGCCACTAGGCAAAAAAATACTCTTGCCTTGACTGCTGACAATATAATTTTTAAAAGAGAAAACAAAACACACACATACACACATACACACACACACACACACTCACACACACACACACACATTGCCAAGCCTTGCCTAGACTAGATAGAAAGGACTTTAAAAATATCCTACTACACAAAATGTCTGTCAGACATGCTAGGCCTATAGGACAAAGATAAATACTTCACCAACATAAAAAAATCCTTAAGTGACTGTCCAGGCAGCCAGCTGTTTCATTTCTTACATTTTTAAAACTTACTATTTACTTAATATTATTTTCTCCTTAAGTCTCTAAAATTTTAAAGATAATATAGTTAATAGTTATAGTTTTCTAGTGATAGTTTTTTTAAAAACTCACTTAAAAGTTAAAATATATAAGTTTAAGAGACATCAAAATATAGTTTTTAGTAAATAATACAAGTGAGATACAAAGTAGATTAAGTTTAATCCTTTAGACTCACCAAATAAGAAAATTAAATATATTTTTTAAATTTGTCAATTGTTAACAAACTAGACATTCCTCCTATAATTGTTTATATATATTATATATAATCATTATACCTAATATATATATATAGTTTTTTATTATAGTTATAACTTTTTTATTTTTGACACAAAAGAGGATATGTGATGATATGTTACATATTTAATAAAATGTGAGTGTGTGTGTGTGTGTTTTAATGGCAAATTATTCCTGCATCTAAGAAGGTCAAATCTTCTTGTGTGAGAAAGCAGATTCACAAGATGACAGAATTCTTAAGTGTGAGAGTCAGTTCAGTGTGGATTATAGAAGACATGGAGTCATGGTTATGTGTATAAGAATGAGCTCTATATAGGTGTGAGGAGACAGATATCCATAAGTATAAAACATCTGAACCTCTCTTTGTGTGGATGCTCACTTAGGAGGGAGTACTACAGCTATATTTTATAATTAACTTTCTAAAACCTAAAACTTTCTCTTACAACATATGGCCATTCATTCTCTCTAATGATTTTGTGGATTTGATATGGGTTCAGGATTCATAGGAAATGGCTACTCTTCATTTACCCTTGACTAACATGGTTCACATTACCTTTGAAATAGCTGAAATAGTTGAAATAGCTCCAACAGGTCCCTCTAGTTTATAATTCCCCTCATTTCACTTCTAGATTACATTTTTGGAAGCTGAGACATGAAACACATCCTTCTTTCCCCCTCTGGTTCCTATGTAGGATAATGCGATTGAGGTTAACAAGCTATCTTTTCAAATGGTCAGGTCATCTTGAACTTCTTTGGTAGCTGGATACTCTTGGACTTGGGTACTCCATGGTACAAGCAGTGAAATCTATTGGTCTCTAGAACTTTGAGACCCTAGATAGAAGAATCACTTTCACTAAATTCAGTTGGTTCAAACAGTCATTAGAACCTACCCAAATAGAGGTAACAGATAGTACTTTTATAATATAATAAATGTATTTAGTAATTATTCCATTGATAAATGGAACAATTGCTAAAATATTTGTGACCATCTTTAATTTGCCATCATGATTCACAAGTTTATAAATAACAGCAGCAAGAATCTTCATGTACAGAGAAAGCAAGATTTGTGATGGTGGGAAAAAACCCTTTCTCTTTCCTGCTCTTGAGGGAGAGACTTCAGAGACAGATTATGAGACTGGAGGTTGAAAGGGTGCCAAGACATGAAGAAGGTTTCTGAGTAGGACTGACTGGATAGCATGTTCCAGTGCTCTGTCAGCTAGTTTTTTTGAGGATCATCTGCCTAGGGCTGCCACCACCCACAGTGGGATAGAATCCTACATCAATCATCAATCAAAACAATTTTTCACAGACATGGCCACAGGTCACTCTGACCCATAAAATTCTAAAGTGAGAATTGTTCTTCCCAGATAAATCTAGTTTCTTCAAGTTTACAATAAAAATCAACCAGTCCAGTATCTAAATAGATAACATGCCCTTTTTATTTTTGTTCTATAAAGTGAAATAGTTAACCTCATAATTAATAGTCTGCATATTATTTCGACTGCTTCAGAAACTCACTTATAAAATCCTAGTGGTTTAAGCATCCATCTGTATATAGTTAAGAAAAAACACAGACTATTTTTAAATTATTTTTATTTTTTATCAGCATCTTTCATATCAATAAAATATGAAAGGTAAAAGCTATGGCATTTTGAAATGAAGGTCTATGGGTTATCAAGATATAAAAAAATGATCAAATACAAGTAAATGTCTAGTATACTATTTTGATATAAAAAAATAAAAAAGTTAACTTTGAAAATCATCTAACTGTTGCAATGTATAATTTTCAGAGCTATTTCTGCTCTGGAGTCATGAGGCTAAGGCATCATATTCTCACTCATGGAAGTTGTAAATAGGATTTCTGATCATTCATCAAACACTGATAAGAAGTGAAGTTCATGTTTGGGGAATGTAGTAAAACACATCTAGGATGATATTTCTGAAAAGACCTATCTTTGGGGAAACATTTGTGAAAGTTATTAGAATTCCACCTCCAGCTGGTTGGTATTGGGAGAAGTGATAACTAATTTAATCTTGGACCTTTGAGGCACTTGAGAACAGTACTGGTTTTTTTCTAGTGAGCCTCCTCAGCAGAACAAGCTGAAAACAAATGTGGCCAGATTGGACTTCATTTGTACACTTGATAAGAAAGCAAATGTACAGTGGCTTGGAAGCAATTATGGCTATGGTGCTCTGCACCATTATTTTAAAAATTATCCCTTAGTGCAGTTTTGACAAGATAATGAATGTGCATTTGCGAGTGTGGGAGTGGAGTGATTCAGAAGGGAGGACGGATGAGCTCATCGAGTCGTCATGGACCATCAAGTACAGAGACCTTTCAGTGTGGAAGTGCCCTGTGTGGATGCTTCTGGGGAGTTCCTGACAGATGATAGAAAAGGGTCCAGAGTATTTCTCAAAGCTATCACCAAAGTATCTGTGCTATGCTCAGTCTAAATAGTTCTCCTGCTGCCTCTGGCTTCTAAGCTGTTCTACCCACTTTTTTTTTGTCAGAATGGGCTGCAGCTCATGTGCCTGACAGATTCCAAATTGTCCTGTGTACCCTCTGCAAGATGACAAGTTCTGTGGTAGTCTAAGCTCTGCCATTCTCCTCTGAGATAAGACTAAATAAAAATCTTTCTATCTGTAGCCTGCATTCTTTCTATTTTTTTCAATCTTTCTACCGGATACTCGTGCCTCACACAGAGCATGGCTCTTAGACAATTTTCTGCAGTTTACAAAAAAGAAAAAAATGTTGTGTTCTCCAAATTTCTATTCATGAGTAGCCCTTGGATTCAAGCACACTGAAATATGGCTTTTCTAAAGATATGTTTATCTCCAAACCCCAGCACATAAATTTGATATAATTTGGAAATTAATACTTTGCAGATGTCTACAGGCCTGTAGATCTCTGGCTATGAGACTGTCTCTGATTATATGATGTCACATCCAATGGAAAGTTTGCTTTTAAATGGCCAAGGGACCAAGGAAGATGGAGGAAGAATTTGGAGTTTTGAGATAAGCCAAAGAACACCTGCATCCATCACTGATGGCAAGCAAAGATTCCCCAGAGGGGAGACTGTGATTCAGCTGACACTACTCTGAAGCCAAGAGATGACAAGTTGCCACCAATTTTGAGGACTCTGGATTTTAGCTACTGCATTTTAAATGACATAATAGGGCATAAATTAACCCCAAGGAAACAGTATATGCCAAAACAGACTGACAAAGATAAAGAAAAGTGAGGCTGTGGATCGAAAAACGGAACAGGCTATGAGCCCATGAAAAGCTACTATGGCCTGATGGAGGCTGAGCCCAACCAAGAGTGGCCCAAGGGGAGAGTGGTCACTGGTAGACAGTTGAGGCACCTCTTCTGTACAATAGTCACTAAATTTACAAGATTAACTTAAAGTCAGACCTTAAAGATTTAAGCAACAGCAAACAATTCTGATTGATATCTTTGACAAAATAGCCCCCTCTCGATATTTTGTTAATACTAATTTTATGCAATTTCTACAAAACTATTGAGTTTAAATGTCATGTATGTAAATCAAAAATTGGGACATTTTTGTTACTTAGCCTTTGTATGTAAAAGGCACAGGATTGGATTTGGGTTGTACAATGGGCACTGACAGGCACAAACTCAGATATATATATATATATATATATATATATATATACTTATTTTAAGAATATATAATCTCCAGAAATGACTTTTATTATGTTTATACAGGATGTATATATAATAGGCTTATATGAAGTATAGATTCTTAAGGTGAGCAATATAAGCTTTATTACAATTTTGTCATTTTTGTGACCCCCTTGAAATTTGTGTTAGTGACTATATAATACAATCAAACAGAATACAATTACAAGGTAGACTATTTTATTTCATACCTAAAAATTTTACTGAGCTTTAATATCTTTTTTAATTTTAAAAAATATTTATTTATTTATTATGTCTATAGTGTTCTGCCTGGATGTATTCCTACAGGCAAGAATATGACACCAGATCTCATTTTAGATGGTTGTGAGCCACCATGTGGTTGCTGAGAATTGAACTCAGGACCTCTGGAAGAGCAGTCAGTGTTCTTAACTGCTGAGCCATCTCTCCAGCCTAAGCTTCAATATCTTTAAAACTGGAGGCAAACACTTTTAAATTATCATTTGAAAACCAAAAATCAAGTTTTCAAGAATAAGAGTTACATGAAAGAGTTATATGAATATGACTGATAATAAAATAGTTACTACAACAGATGATGTCATTGTGTTAAGGAAGTTTGTTAAAACAATTCATTTAGGTTTAAACTCTGTGAGATCCACTATTGTGTAGATGAGGAAATACAGGAAATGGAAAGTGATGAGTGCTGGGTTTTATGTTTGTTCCCCGAATTTAAATACTTTGCTTAATATTAGCCTGCTCAGATTAGAGATTATCTTACCAGAAACTTCAAGAGAATGTAAAGTGGTTATTGCCCAGTATCAAAATTAGAGAGGACTCTTTTACTCTCAAAAGTGACCCACTGCTCACCCTTTTGATGAAGGGCAAGTTATAGCCACACACAACAAAGTTTAGAATCTAAAATTATATTTTATTTCAGAATACATAGGCATTGAGGATGAACTATTAAGAAGAATGTCAGCTACCCATTTGCTGTCAATTGTGGGCTGTAATAGTGAAAAACATACACAGTATGCGTCTATCTGAAAGGCTGGGCATTGCAAATCTTTCCATTGACTGGCCCTGTGTGCAAGTGATTTAGAACGAAAGAGTAGATTGTTGAGCTTCTATGTCTTTGCTTTACTGTTTCAAAAGTATGGCAGAAATGAGGCACAAGAGACAGAAAGAGGGTAAAGGTGAAATTTGAAAATTAGTAAAGCTTGGGCTAGATTCAAAGGAAGCAAAAGGAAGACCATGTAAGGTACTGGGGAGGCAGAGAAGTTCCTGTGGTAGAGGGTGTCTGTAATGGCTACAGAAGATCCCCACATAAACGACTGTTGAGAAAATAAATCACAATCCAAATTTAAATTTAAAACTCTATATAAATCTCAGGTACCAGGTAAGATAGGAGTGATATTGCCATGAGAGATCCCTGCCCACACCCTGGTAACTGCTGAAGATAACCCCTCATAACTTGTCCACATCTCCCATTTTTTTTTGTTTAGTTATTTTTGTAAGAATAGTTTTCTAGGTAAGAAACACCCATACCATTCCTTTCATTGAACAACTTCTGAGCTGTCTTTGAAAAGAGATGGGACTATGGAGTTAAGATGAGCTTTGGAAGCAGAACATCTGCATTCAGAGGCCAGCACCATTATTTCTTAGCAGGGTGGTCATAGGCAAGTCAACCTCAGCACCTGTCTTATCTTCTATAACATGTGAGTCATGGTGACTCCAGGAATTTCTGCAGTTATGAAGCCAGTTAAATGTTCAGTCCAGCTACTTAGAACAAAACCTGACTTGTGGTAATTATTATATGAATGCCAACAACTAGACTAAGTCAAGAACTCTCTCCCCCTAAGAACACATTCCACTTTCAGCTTATCAAATAGGGCTCTTTCCACTAAGACCCTGGTTAAGCAGGCTCTGTGCTGCATTATTTAGAGCCTAAACTCTTATCATTAAAGATCGGGATTCAGATTCCTATATCCCATTGTCTAACATAGGGACCAGGGAATATTTAATATAATCATAATATAATATAAATATGTAAAATAGGCATATAAAACAAACATTTACTAGTAAAATTACATAAAGAAATTTAGTTTACAGCAATTCTTTGGTATACATATAGCTTTTCCATTTATTAAAAACAAAATGAAATATGATGAATAATGTTAATCTACTGATTTGCTTATCATTCCTTAAACAATTAAACCTTGGTTGAATGTTTGAAACTGCAGGACACAAATAATTTCAATCTTCTTCTGATTTGATCAATAATTTGTTCTTCTGAGCATTGATGCCGAGAGTGCTGTTTCATGAAAATACATAGTACAAAACTGCAGAGGTCTGTCTCATCAAGGCCATTTCTGTTAAGCCTTTGAAATTTTCTCTAAACCCAAGTCACAATTTATTTAAGCATCAAATCAAACTGAAGTTTTAAATCAACCATTTGAACACAATACCATCCAAAGAAACACTTTTGCAATTTATTTTGAGAAATGACAATAGGAAAGTATTAAGTTGTTTTCTGTAATGGGAACATTTTCCATACGAACAGAAGGGTTCTGCAACTTACACAACAGTCTCTAGTATGAGCCAAGATGCTTCAGGAAGCATTCACATATTAATTGTCCTGGCTGGTTTTGTGTGTCAACTTGATACAAAATAGAGTCATCAGAGAGGAAGGCGCCTCAGCTGAGGAAATGCCTCCTTAAGACCCAACTGTAAGGCATTTTTTACATTTAATGATCAATGGGGGAGGGCCCAGCCCATGGTGGGTGGTGCCATCCTTGGGTTCCACAAGAAGATGGCTGAGCAAGCCATGAGAAGCAAGTCAGTAAGCAGCTGCTCTCCATGGCCTGTGCATCAACTCCTGCCTTTGGAGTCCTGCCCCTGTTTGAGTCCTGTCCTGACTCCATTCAGTGATGAACAGCAATGTAGAAATGTAAGTCAAATAAACCCTTTCCTCCCCAACTTGCTTTTTGGTCATGGTGTTTCGCCACAGCAATAGAAACCCTAAAACATTAATGTTGTGTAAGATGCACAATTGCATGTAATGTGCTTAGAACAAACACTGCAATGAGGCCAGGAGGTACAACATGGGAAAGACTGACAGAAGACACATTGGAGATTCAGGTTTGGAATTCATTTTTGACCATTTTATGTCCTAAAACCTTTTACTATTACCATATTTTCTATAAACTTCAAGTTCAGTTATGTGACTCCACACGAGGCAACTCACAGGTTAAGACACTATAGTGTAAGTTAACAAATAGGAAACATTTGAAAATGCATTCTACTACTTTAGTCATCATGAAAAGACTTACTGAAACACTTTTAAGATTCTGTCTTGCACCAATCAGAATCAAACAAACATCAAATGCTTGTAAAGATGTGAGGAAAGAGGATTCCTTATTCATTGATGGTAGCAGCATAAACTGGTAAAGCCGCCATGGAGGCTACACAGGAAACTGGAAAGACAACTACCATGTGCCCCGTCTGTACCATTACACAAAGAACTCTAAGGCCACAGTTGTCATCTGTGCTTATTGCTACACTCTCCACAATGGCTAGGAAAGGACACTATCCCAGATCCATGGACAGATGAAGGGTAAAGAACAGTGGTACATACACACAATGGAATTTTATTTGGCTGCCAACAAGAATGAAATCACAAGAAAATGGGTAGAACTAGAAATTGTTATCTTAGGTGAAGTATCTTAAGTTCAGAAAAACAAATTCTCATATGTAGATATCCTGGGGGCATGTGGGGTGTGTGTGTGTGTGTGTGTGTGTGAGAGAGAGAGAGAGAGAGAGAGAGAGAGAGAGAGAGAGAGAGTAAAGAAACTAGAAAGGGGACCATCATATTGGGAAAAGTCATAAGAGAGGCTTGGGGGAGGGGAAAATCGTAAAAGAATGCACGTTGACATGAAAACGGGAATTAGTGGAATGGAGCATCAAGAGTTTGGCAGAGGGCAGCAAAGGAAGGCTGCCAAGGAAAGCAAAGTGTGCATAAAAATTCTATGTCGAAGCTCGCCACTTTGTGTGCTGTTTGTTTGTTTGTTTTTAAAGCCTAATAATTGATGAAGGAAGAAATTGCTGTGTGGACTAGTACAGTTCCCCATCAGAGCAGCCGAATGGTGGATGGCTCATATCTCCAGATCTCAGATCAACTAGCTGCTCTTAAAGAGAGAGTGATTTCTAGCAGAAGACTCAGAAAAAGGAGTTCACTCAACCACAGAAATGTAGCTTTTCCTTCCCTCTGTGCCTAGATCCGAGGCTCAGCCTTGTTATTGTCGTCTTCTCATTTCAACACCAACAGACGGTGTTTTCAGTTTGATGACTGGGCTTTCCTTCTTCATTCCTTGGGAAGCCTCAGTCTTCCTGTTTCCCTCCTGGATTTCCCCCAGTTCTGCATCCTCAGCAATTTTTCATCTCTGAATTGTAGACCTCCCTGCAGGCCCAGATGCAAAGCTGGCTGTTACCATCTCTCTTGCCAGGCTGTCCTGTCTGTCCAATCTTTCTGCTCCTGTTGTGGAGGGTATTGTTATTCCCATATTAATGGAGTCAAACTCAAGTATCACAGATGACTCTGCTAATCTATGTGGTCCCCTACAGAGATCCCAACTCCATCTTACCTCTCCACTCTCACTGCCTCTACCTTCTGTCCATCTTGCTTGAACTCTTCAAAGCTATTCTTGTTGAAGTCACAGAATTCATTCATTTACATTTTTCTGGCTTGAGGGTTTTGTTTTGTCTAATTATTGTTTCAAACTCAAGCTTCCAAAAAACATCCCAACCCAGGCTGTATATGTCCTTCTTCCAATGATGACTCAGTTTCTCTCTGTACCAAAGCAGGCAGCTGGAAGTCATTTCTCCCCTGCTTTCACATTCTGGAGAACTCCCTGCTGCCTCTGACCTAGGAAAGGAACCTTCTCCCATTTTTCTAGGCTGTGGGCTTGCACAGTGAGAAGTGGTAAGCACTGCTCCTCTGTGAATGTGGGGTTCCAACAATGTCTCCTGCTGGGGCCCTTGGTTCTTCCTCTTCCTCTTCTGGTATCTTGGAGTTTACCTTTCTTAGTTTTGAGTTTGGCTATATGTCTGTAGCTTTTCTTCAAGTTCATCTGAAACTCTGCTCTCTTCTGTCTGTTTTCCTTCAGGGAAATCTACTTCTTGCTCTAAGACCACTTCAAAAGAAGGCTTTGGCAAGAAAAACATGTTTTTTTTTTTCTGTATAATTTTCTTTTTTCTTAAATTAAATTCCTCTATTGCAAAATATTCACTATGCTGGGACTCCAGTAAAAAAAAAGTTAATAAAATAAAAGTGTATATAAGTTTCCTTAATACAAATTTTACATGACACAGTGAAGGTGTTTTTCTCAGGATTGATGAAATGTGGAATATCATGAAGAAATTTGATTAGAGTTGGAGGGGTGCCAGGCCTGCTGGAATTGCTTCTCTCTGTGGCCTTCATCATCAGCAATAAAGCTGCTCCTTCCCTTGTAGAAGGCCCCTCTCTAGGCAAGAAAGGCTGATGTGGATTCTTTCATAGAAAGTCAGAAAGCCTCTCCTCCACATTGGCGTCTCAAACTGCTTCAGCATAAGATACTCGGCATATCACATTGCTGTATTTGGAGTATAATGTGTCTTGAACTATTCAAAAGTAAAACCAGAGTTTTCATCCATCTAAAAATGTAAAAACAAGTAAAAGCATTACATCACAATTGTGTCAAAGGAAAGGAGACAGAGGGGAAGGGGGCAAGATGGGTACATAGGTCAGAAATACTGAAATGAGAGTTCAAGTGCAGGAAATTACTTCCATGGTGAGAGAGCAGTTGGTTGGACATACACTGGACTGGACACTATGCATCTGTAGAGGATTACTCTGCATTGCTGTCAGATTCCTATGATCCATGGGATTGTAAAATACTTCAAAGATGATGAGTAACTAGACTAGGTAGCACAGAAGAATATGATGAATGTGTGTGTAAAGCAGACTTCTGGTTGAAGCATGGCCTTCCCCTCCACTAAATACACCTGGGTTGTGAGTCTTGTTCCTACATGATGAAATTTCTGCCAGAACTAGATTGATCATGTCATTGGGGGTCTCCAGAGCTCTGAGTGGCTGACCACTTAGGTACTTGGGCATGTCTCACTGGCTACATGGGACTACACAAGCATATCCATGGGATCTGGATGGTTTTCTCCACTCCCCTAAAAAGGAAGACATTTCAAATCAATAAATAAAAGTGTGTGTGTGGGGGGGGGGGAAGACAGAGAAAGGGAGAGAGAGAGAGAGAGAGAGAGAGAGAGAGAGAGAGAGAGAAAGAGGAAGCCTAGAAGTTCTTCCATTGTTCCCTTCTGTCGCTGACTCCAGGCCCACAGAAGGCTTGTCCCATGACCCCCTGTCACCCTTGGATCAGCCTATCACATTCTCCTTGATTAAACAGCAAGCGAAAGATCTTTTCTTTTAATCTGCCAGTCGGATATAATTTCTTAAACCATGCTTTCTGAAATCTCCTTCTCTTGATAAACAGTGCTACCTTCTCCTCCTGGAATATATGTAAAGAAAATTCTTACCTTTTTTTCCAGGTGTTTCCATGTCTAAACTGCCTAATGGCTGCTGCCTCTTAGGTCCTGCCTTATCAGGGGGATCTTAGAGGCCTTGCCTGCAACACCATCCGTCAAGTAATTTGCATGAATAGTTCTTTAATAAACATCCAGCCCCTTATCATCATTCCCAGCAGGAGCCTCATTAGTCAGTAGCCTGATTCAAGCTTGAAAGATTTCCATTATACTGCCCTTGGTTTCCTGACCATTGCCTAATTTACTGTTCAGCAGGACATTTTCTGCAGCCTGTGCCTTGCTTCTTGACTGACATACATGCATTTCTCTTTTGCAAAGTAAATGGCTGCACAGTGGCACGATTTCCAACTTCTGTTAATGGTGTGTTCACTTTGTAGGTACAATAAAAGGTCACAGCCATATTATCAAAACAACTCCTAAAGTTATTTTTAAAAACAAAATAATGTGGCAAGATAGACGTCTATGACCTGAGACTCTGTGAACAGGAGGAGGCAGCCCAGATCCCAGAGTCGATGTAATCATTGACAGCATACCTTCTGTCTTACCAATTTTACACCATGATTATTTTTTCAAATTTACTCAACAAGTTTGAGTCGGGCATTTAATAGAAGTTGATAGAGTTAGAACGTTTAATAGAAAAGCTTGGACTTTTCCCAGACTTTCAACATGTTACAGACAACATCAAGCTTGAAGTTTTCATCATTGCTGATGCTTTTGAACACATCCCATCCATCTATATTCTCACTTAATAGGCCTAGGATGGGGCCTAGCAGCCTGTGAATTTCCATAGGTGTCTAGGTAATTTTAGTATATAACCAGACTTGACACATTTCTAGAAATTTTGTTTTCTAACACTCTCATACCATTTAGCTGTTACCTTCTTGCTGTCACGTGACTAAGTTGTCTTGCAGATTTCAAAACGCTTCTTCAAGACATGAAGAGCAGAACTCTATCTTCTGTGTATGCTAGGCATTCTTTCATGCTTAGTTACCCTTAAACTGGAGTGTGGATTCCCCCATATACATACTATCTAGGAATGATGATCTTAAATCTACATGTTATATTAAAATGGGATTTATTTTGCAAGGCTTCAGTAAATCAGGAAGAGTGGCTTCTTACCTAAGGCATTTTCCTTTCTTCAGTGGACACCCCTCTTCTTAGTTCTCTCCAATAAGAGCATCCTTGTCTATTTTCCAGGCTGCCTCACAACCCTCTTCCCATGACTCATTTACTCTCTCATGCTACTCACTTTTCTTACCAATATGACAAGAAGCAGTGAGCCTAATGGAGGAGAGATTCCTCTGACTCATGGTTTGAGAAGACAGATCCTCAGGGCAGAGAAAGCATGAAGGTAGGGGCTTGAGGCTGTGTGGTCCTATCTAGGCAGTCCAGGTAGCAGAGAAATGGACAGAAAATTAAGCTAGCCTATATAAACACAAGCAAGGCTTGCCACGAAGGATGCACACTATTCAACTGAAGTTCCTAAAGGTCCTAAACTATCCCATAACAGTATGCCAGCTGGAGGCCAAGGATTCACTAATGTGAGTTCTGAGGGACATGTTATATCTAAACCCTAACACCAACCAAGTCCTTCCTTCCCTGGCCACAGTTGAAATATTGCCTTCTGCAGACTGACTTCCATACCTGTCCTTACCTCATTGTTTCCATGTCCATATACAAGCTTGCATGTACCTGACGACATTCACAGATTCCCATTGGCTCTCTTCCTTTCCCAGATCTTGCACCAGAGAGTAGGCAACTTGAGGGACTATACTGTCATCTTTACTGCAGCTTAAGAGGAGGCCACACGGCAGGGTGTGGTGCTTAAAAACAATAATAAACAATGATAAACTATCTGATGGTTCTTACTATGTAGCAATTGCTGTTCTAAGTACTTTTAATTATTTATCCACACAAGCCTCACCAACAACCACATGTGGTAATTATTGCTATTATTCCCATTTGAAACATGATAGAACAAGTATTCATCTCTCCTTCCCCTCATTCATTAAGTCGAATATTCTAGTTCACAGCATTATCATTAGAGTTGTTGAGATCTGAAACCAAGCATTGTGCTCCAAAGCCTATGGTTCTTAAATACTGTTAAACAAATATTATAACATAAGAAAATGTAGTTACGGGGCCTAGGGGACATAGCTCCCACAGAGTGCTGCCCTAGAGATTATGCTAAAATTTAGGTTCAGTGCTAGATAAAGTTTCCCAATAGAGGCTTATGTGTTGGGGGAGTGATTAAATTGAGCACAAGGGTAGAAAAGAAGTCATCTGGAGCATGCTTGGGATGGGCCTGAATGTCAGACAGGTAACAAGCACTGTGTAACTGTGTCATAAATATAACACATATTTTTATTATGCACATATACATATAGTAGGTAACCATGACATAACCAGTGTCAGTATCCACTTGTGGCTTAGTTTTACTATATAAGACTCCTTGGATAAAGTGGTCTGGGCAAATAGACCTGGGAACTGTTCATAATGTCAGTGGATGAATGTAGCGAGAAATCAGGAACTATACATGTGAACGATCGCAGAGGACTGGAGACGAGTGGGGTGTGGTTAACTGGAAAGGATTCCGGAAGTAGACCTCCGAGGGAGAGGACCAGGACAGGAAGCCGGCATTCTCTCGTGAGAGTTCTCGACCAGTTGTGTGAGTTTTTGGACTGATGACGCGGCTTCCGGGGTGCACGGTTTGGGCCAGCGGCGCGAGAGTTCGGACATGCGGTGTGGGGGTGAGGAGTTTTCCTTAGAAATGCCCCGGCGTGCTGCAACCTTATCCCTTCATTTTCTCTTAAAACCTTCTCTGTTTTGTAAGTGATTTTCACAAAATAAACCCCATTTAAAACATATCTCATGGCGGGTTTTTACCACGATAGATGAATATAAAGCCAGCATCCTTCTATATTCCAAACCCTATCTGGGGACTCTATGGAGTGAATCTTTCTATTTGTTTTCTATTGCTATTAGAACAAATGGCCTCTAAGTATCCCAAGCCAACAGAGATGCATTAGATGATAGTCAGAATGTGTGAAATGGGTTTCATTGAACTAAAATCAAGATCTGTGCAAAGCTTTATTTTCCTGGAGGCTCTGGGAAAGGGGCTTTTGCTTTGACTATTCCAGCTTTGTTTGGCTTGGAGCTCTTTCCTCCACAGCTGAAGCCAGCAGCATAGCATCCCCAGAGCTCTATTTGACCCTGACCTAGCTGCCATTATCATCTGTAAACTCTTATGATCTCAGCAGGCTCAAGATAAGCTTCCTATCTCAGTGCCTGCAAAATCCCCTTGCCTTACAGGTTATCACAGTCATGGTTGTGGGACCATTTGCCTGGCCCTACTGTATCTCCTAGAACCTGCAGGCAAAATGACTAAGAAAAGCACCTCTGATCGATGGCTGTCCCCACTTCCTGGGCCAGTTTGAAGAATATTGTGGAAGATTAAAGCAGACATAGAATCTTTGATCTTAATGGGGAAAGAGCTGCTTAAATAGAGGTGTCTTGAAGGATAGAGGAGTTCTTTCCCAGATAGCGGGGGAAGAGCATTTCAACTGCTTAACACATCTCTACTTGAGAATAGTGTAGGACTCTCTCTAAGCATTGAGTGGTCAGCACAGGGAACAATCTCCTGACATTTAAAAGACATGGGACCATCTGATGCCCAGCAAAAACACTATAAATGAAGCTCTTAGGTATAAACTGCTGAAGTTTGGGAAGCCAATTCTAGGATCTTTCAAAATAACACAAGGTTTTATAGTAAACTATTAATAATCTCTCTATTGCTAGAGAGGCTAATGTTTTCTCTCTGACTATGGTGAGTCTGTTGCCCTGTTTTAACGATGGGGAAGGACTCATTAGGACACTAGCATTGGCAGATGTTCAGAGCCGAGTCCAGATCGAGGCTGAAATGACTCTTTATAGCTTCCACTTCATACCGAAACCTGAAATTCTTTCTTGATGGACAAAGCCCTAGATAAGAGAGGGAAATGGCTGTCTAATGGAGGATGCTTTCCTGTGTGCCCAGTGGTATCTCTCGGAAGAGGTTTGACAGGGTTCTCTTTGTGGTTTTGAATTCTTCCCTGTTGAGGCATGAAAGAAGCCTAATGGACAAGAGAGGCGCATCCAGCCAATGTGCCTCCATTCTTCCCACAGCACAGATTTCTATGACATGTGCACTCTTAAGAGTCTTTGATAATCTTTTTTACTCTCACTCTGGTAGACTTTAAAAGGCAGCTTCAGCAGCAGGTACAAAGGTGAGGGAGCTTATGAGACAGAGCCCAGGCATTATGTGTCCAGGCATTCTCCATTCACATTCATATGCTGATGCCTAACCTCAGTACCTTAGAGTGTATTTGGAGACAGAGACTTAACCGAGATCAGATTAATCTGCAAGACTGGTGTCCTAATAAGGAGCAGGAAAAAAAAACCAGATTAGAAATATGCACACAGCGGGAGAGGCCTCAGGAGAAACTAATCCTGCTGGCTCTTCATCTTTGGCTTTTAGCTTACAGAATTATTTAAATAAAAAAGTAGATTACTGTATTTTTTTGAGCACCCCAGGAACTAGTGCAGTTGTTTATTTGGCCTTGAGGGATGAGAACTCTGCTGGCTGGTGGATACTTCATTTCAAGCATCAATACAGTGAAAACCAGAAGCCAAGGTGGGTCCATGGTGACCATGTACCACAAACAGACATCAGCCATATGGTTTTAAACCACTGAGACTTCAGGAGTTCTATAGCTAAGCTCTGGACTATCATTTGGTCATTTGGTGTGTACGCTCATGCACATGCATTATGAAGCTAAAGGAAAGGGTCAAAAGCCCTTATACAACTTTCCATCTTACATCTTTTGAAACAAGATCACTTTAGCTAAAGCTCACTGACTGCTAGGCTGGCCGGCCATGCCCTCTTATGATATGCCTGACCTCACTTGCAATGCTGGGGTTACAGGCATGCTCGTCCATGCCTAGCTTCTTCCATGGGTACTAGAGGCTAGAACAGGGTCCTCTTGTCTTTCTAGCCATTGTTTTTGTGATCTGATTTGTTGTGATCTGATAGGTGCTTTATCCAGGGTTACTGGAGGTTGTCTATAGATAGAGACCTCATGCCCCATGGACATGGTAGAAGGCAGTGGCTCATGGCAAGACACTTAGACAGAGTCTATGTAGAGAAATTTTATTATTATAAAGAAAGAGAGAAGAGAGGGCTGGAGAGATGGCTCAGAGGTTAAGAGTACTGACTGTTTTTCCAGAGGTCCTGAGTTCAATTCCCAGCAACCACATGGTGGCTCACAACCATCTATAAAGAAAGAGAGAAGAAAAATATAGAGAAAGGGAGAGGGAGAAGGGAAGGAGAGGGAAGAGTTGAGAGCAGGCTCCTGGGGGGAGAAAAGACAAAAGAGAAAGTGTCAGGCAGTAGAAATTCTTTTTAAATGGAGCCTGACTTCTGAACTCAGAGTGAGGCGGCTTCAGAGGCTAGAACCGAACAGCTCTTACTCATCAGGCCATCTCTCCAGACCTTTGACTGTTATTTTTAACCAGCAAACTAGAAAACAAAGTTCATGTAACTTGCCAAACTGTCAGATTTTCAGGTAATGGTTTGTAGATAACTGTCCTCTGGACTAAAGATTTCATTGTGGGGGGCTGGAGAGATGGCTCTGCAGTTAAGAGCACTGACTGCTCTTCTAGAAGACCCAGGTTCAATTCCCAGCACCCACATGGCAGCTAACAATTGTCTCTAACTTCAAGATCTGGCACCCTCTCATACATGCAAGCAAAACACCAATGCACATAAAATAATAAAAATATTTTTTTTTTAAAAAAAAGATTCCATTGTGCGAGCTGGAGAGATGACTCTGTGGTTAAGAGAATCGGCTGCTGTTCTAGATAACTTCCAGAGAATTCCCAGCACTCTCATGGCAGCTCACAATTGTCTGTAACTCCAGTTCCAGGGGATCTGACACCTTCACACCAGTGCACATAAAATAAAGTTAAATTATATATATATAATTTATTTTACATAAAATAAATTATAAAATAAAAATAAAATAAAACTTATTATAAATAGATATATGATAGATAGATGATAGATTAGATAGATAGATAGATAGATAGATAGATAGATGATAGATAGATCTCATTGTGATTCCATGCTGCATCCACATCAGTTGTCATTTAAGTGCGTGGTTATTTATTTTAGAAGTTGATTTCAAAGAAACCTCATGATATGAGGAGCAGCTGACCCACTGAAGCTAAAAACAACACTACTTGCTTTTTGGCTTAGTTGTTTTCAGATTTTTGTATTTGTCTACAATACATAAAACAAGTAACCAATACATAAAGCAACTATAAACATAATGCATATATATATTAATAGAATACCATATCATGTTTTGGCACATTGCATAGCATTTATCATATTCATTTCCTTGTTTGTCATTTCTTTGTGATGAAAACATTTAAATTCCCCTTTCTTCTCCTGCAGCACCTAGGGCACTGTTTCTGCCTCCCATCACCAAACCACCTGAGCGAGCCAGCGAGGACTAGGACTCATTCCTCCTTTGAAACTGCACCCCCATTGACCAATATTTCCCATCCCTCCCTCCTCTGCCCTCCACAGCCTCTGATAAACACCATTCTACTCTTAATGTCTGTGAGGTCAATTCTTAGAATCCACATGAGTGACATCTGTGCCTGACTCACATAATTTAGCCTAATAAACTTCATTTCCACCCATGTTACCACCATGAGAGTATCTCCTTCCTTTTAGGGGTGAATGATTCCATTGTGCATTTGTATCACACTTTATCCATTCCCCAGTAGGTGGACACTTAGATTGCTTCCATCGCTTGCCTTCTTGTGAATAGTTCAGCAATGAATACAGATTGCCCGTGTCTCTTCAACATCCTGATTTCAGTTTCTTTGGCTAGGCTCCAAAGGTTGACATTACAGGTGCATGCAATAATCACAATTTTAATCTTTTGAAAAATCTCCACACTGTTTTCTATATTATACTAATTTACATTTCATTAGCAATGTGAAGAGTTTCATCTCCTCTCTATCTTCACCCGCACTTTTGGAGATTTAGCTAGTCTTACTAGAACATGGCTGTACCACGTTGGAATTTTGACTAGCATTGCTCTGACCATTAGTCATGTTGGACTTTTTATTTCACATGCCCTCTGACCTTCTCAGTGTCTGAAATAGACCACTGGCAATTTTTAATTGAGTTGATTCTTGCTACTAAGTTGTTAGAGTTCCTTTTATATCCAGCATACTAACTTTTTGTCAGGTTGTTTGCAGATATCTTTGAGCATTCTGTCAAGTATTTCTGACCTGTCTTCTGCCGTACAAATGTTCGATATAATCACATTTGTCTATTTTTCCTTGTCTTCTCTAAGCGTGACAGTCAAGTCTAAAATTCCTGTTCCCACCAATGTCCTAAAGCCTGTCTTCTCCTGGTAGTTTCATCGTGTCGTGTTTTATATTTAAGAATTTTTTTATCAATTAAAGTTTTTTTTCTTATAACTGGTGAAAGATAAAGGACTTGGCAATCTTCAGCATGCGGCTAGTACTCCCATCCCCATTTCTTGAAAGCGTTTTGTCTTAGCAGTCACCTTTGTGTTTGCACCTTTGGAAGGCCAGTTGACTCAAGTGCGTGGCTGGCCTCTCGCTCTGCATTCTGTTCTGTTGGTCTCTATGTTTTGTTGTTTTGAAATTTCAAACAGAAGGTAATGCAATGTATGCTCATGGAGTTAGACCAAGCCTGCCTTCAAGAGCTGGCTTGATTGTTGTAATGTTAGGTAAATTTCTTGGTGCTGTAATTGCTTCTTTAAAATGCTGCTCACTGAGAGAATGTCTTATACTTTGGGCCAGTTTACTGATATAATAACTATGGAAGCTTGACACCAAGGGTACCACATGTTGTAGGCTGCTTTCCTCAACACCGCAGAGGCTTGATAATAGACCTGCAAGGGTTAAGTAATTCTTTTCTGAAAACCCATTTTTTTAAAGGGCCTGCCCTGGCTGTAGAATTTTGAAGGGAATGGCCTGCAGGTGATTGCCTCAGAGTGTTTTCCCACAGAGAGCAAAGTCATTATAAATTATAACAATTTCCTCTAAGTAGAGACAAATACCAGTGCTTTGAAAAGCGCTGAGGTCCTGCTCACCATCTTAAAGGCATCATGGAGATTTAGATGTGGACCACCCGTCAGCTTTTATGTCTTTCTCACAGCCCAGGATTTTCTAAGACTCAAACACCTGAAGTCTGAGCCCCTGAAGCAGATCAAAAAAAAAAAAAAGGTTTTTTATTTTTTAAGCAGTTTTGAAAAGACGCCTCAATTTCATTTACTCTTTTCTGTTTTGGAGGGTTTAATCTAAGAGTCCTTTTCTCTGCCAAGGAGGTGACAGATCAGATCAGATAGATAGATAACATTGTAGAACAGCACATTTGGCTAATAAAAATGTGAGACTGAATAAGCATACACACAACTAATTCCATAAAAGAAAAGTAAAAAAGAAAAATACTGAAAAGAAAAAGAGAAGAAAGGATGTGGGAAAAGACTCTTAGACAATAAGCCAAATATTGAAAACACAGGGAAAGATCCAAGGAATTCCCTCCCCAAGGAAGAACAGAATCTCAGGAACAGAACCTTGGAGTTACACACACATGCAATGTTTACCAAACATAAATTCTTCCACACTAGAAGGTGCCTGTACTTCCTGGAAGAAAATGGCTGATTCTGGGCTTGGGGCAGAAAATGTTCAGGTTCAGATGCTGAAAGTCACCAGAAATTACAAGGCTTGGGTCAAAAAGACTCAAGAGTTAACTAGAAGAGGCTCCTGTTGCCCCCCCCCCACCAACGTAGAGTTATTGTGGATTTTCCTGTTTGTTTGTTTGTTTTGAGATGGAATCTCATATAGCCCAGGCTGACCTTGAACTCATTCTGTATCCAAAAATGACCTTGAAAGGGCTGTTCTTGCCTCCACCTCAGAAGTGTTGGGATTACAACATGCTCAGTTTGCAGACACAGCAATTAAACCTAGGGAAGGACTCCTTCAAGCCAGGTAAATACTCCACCAACAGAGCTCATCCTCAATCCAGACTTGAGTTTTAGAAGTAAGAAAACACAAAGCTGTTAGAAATATCCATTACAGTAAGAAAAGAAGGATTGCATCTGTTCAAGTTCATGAGTATTAGTAAAGTTAAAAAAAAAATAATTGGGCAAGTGTGTTAGATGGTGAAGGACCATATTATTCTAAAGGCTGAGAAAGAAGGGAAAATACTAGTGTTTACCCTGTGACTACTGAACAAAGCAAATGAGAAAGGAAAGGATCTCAGACAACTGTTTCACACAATAAATTAAAACATGTAATTAATATTTGAACACTTAATTAACATATGACCGTTGTTCACACCTCCCACACACAAATGGATAGATTTAGAGCTTCAAGAGCCACAGTTATCAGAGGCATAGAAGATACCAAGCCACTCTGAGTCTTTTGTGAAAGAACACCTCTGGGCAACAGACTATATCTCACCAGAGGATGAGAGTGTATCTGATTAAGTCTTTGTCTGTGGCTACTAATTTATGTTCATAGGATTATATACTCAGAAAAACCAGACTAGGAAACTCTATAGCTAACCTCTCTGGAATCTTCATAAACTAATAGGAAAGAAAAGAAAACAATGCAGAGCGACTTTATAAATTAGTGCAATACTATCAATTTTTAAAGTGGGACGTGTAGGAGAGATGGAATCACTCATGTATTGCTGGTAGAAATGTGAAATGCACAATTGCCCTGAAAAATAGCTTAACCATTTCTTCTAAATTAAAATACAATTAAAAAAAAAAAAAAACCACTGAGCATGCAATCCAGAAATTGTACTCTTGATTATCATGGAGAAATAAAAGTTATGTTCATATAAAAATCCATACATAAGTGTTCGTAGCAGCTTTATTAGAATAGCCAAAATTGGACTCATCCTGTGTCTTATTCAATTCTTAAACCAACCAAAGTATCTATATACAATGGCTTTCTATTCAATAATAAAGAAACACAGCTATTGTTAGACAATGTGAACAGATCGAAGAAAATGATGCTATGTAGGAAAAGACATTCTCAAAGGTTTTTGCTATATTAACTCATTCTTGATATCTTCAAAGAAGCAATGAAGATGGAAAACATGAATAAATATCAAGAGTCGGGATTTAAGATGAGAAAGGATGTTTGGGGCTATAAAGGACCTCTGTGAGGGGACAGGTCTGTGTGTTGATTCGGGTAATAGTTACCCAAAGCTGCATATGTGGTACCTTATGAATATACAGAGATGCACATGTTAGTGTGAAAACATCCCCCTAGCTTGCCTCCTGGGCATGGCAAGCTAGATAATTCCAGCCTAGCCATGTTGCAGACGTGCCCCCACCAGCAGAGGGCCTCTGACGAGGGGCGGGGCATGCCACACCACGCCTGGGGGGTGTCTGCATGGTCACCCTTTAAAGAGCCACAACCACAACCACTTGACAGACACTCTCTTTCCCTTCTCTCTCTCTCTCTCTCTCTCTCTCTCTCTCTCTCTCTCTCTCTCTCTCTCTTCCTCCCTCCCTCCCCTCTTCTCCACCTCTCCACCCATTTCCCCAGTAAACTCAGCATGGCTTCCTGGCAGCATGTCAGCATGTTCCATCCTTCCATGCATAAAATACTAACAGCACATGTCTACATAATTGACAAAATTAAAATACATCCAGTAGTTATCAATGTAAAAACAAACCCATCTCTCTATAATCACACTTCTGACACCAAATGTGTATGTGTTTTTTGTTGTTGTTGTTTCAATTTAGCATTTACACTAAACGATTCTCTATCTCTTTGTGGACAGTGATTGCATATTTTGGGATTTAGTTGTGATTCAGTACAACTCTGAAATTATCTATATGGAGTTAGCACCAAATCCCATGTATTAAAGGGCTCCTACTAGCCAGACTGTTTCCACTATTGTGGCTGTTGAAAGTCCCTGATTGCCTTCTAAACCTTGGTCTGACGGAGCACAAATTAAGGGTTCCCACACCCCTCAGTCTTGAGCGCTTTAATAGTTCCTTATTAAGATTGTAATTCAGACACAGGAAAACTAGAGTTATGCATAAGACAAAGCATTATGGGAAGAGGTTGGAACTTCCAAGCCCTCTCCAGATGAGATAGCTCCCAGGATCTCCATATATTTGCCAGGTTTTTGCACCCTATTGGTTAGAAATTTTATGTGTGTTCTATTACATAAGCATGATTGATTAAACCATTTATCAGTAATCAATAGTTAATAAAACAACCAGCTCCACCCTGAAACCATGTAGAGACCCAGTGACCACTCACCCCATTAACATATAAAGTATTCTTATTACTTGGAGATGCCAAAGCTCTTTTAGCCCTTATATCAAGAATCAGGATTGAGATCAGTTATTAAAGTAGGAGATGTGTCCTAGGTGCTGTGGCACTGGCCTGTTACCCAGCACTTGGGAGTCAGATACAGGAAAATCATTGCAAATTTGAGAAGAGCCTCATCTACACAGTAATACTCTGCCTTAAAACAAACAAAAACAGTCCTACCACCAAACACATTAAATGTTCCTTTTAGAACTTTCTATAAACTTGTAATTATTTCAAAATAATGAGTTGTATGGGCTGCAATTGCTAAGTGCTTGCCTAGTTTGTATTTATAGCTGTGTTTGACCCCCATACTCCATAACACTAGGCACCGGCACATTTCTGTAAAAGCAAGTTGAGGAGGTGGAGGCAAGTTGATCAGAAGGTCATCCTTGGCTGCATAAGGAGGGCATAGCAAGAAGGGGAGGGAACTGTAATCCAGTGGGACATGTTTGCCAAGGTTTTGTTTCCTGGAGGACAATGACAAGAATTTACGTGATAGTCCACCAGGCTGTCAAGTGTTGTATACATGGCATGTGCTTTGGCAGGCCCATCTACTGTCTCCTGCCTGTGCTTCTGTTTGTGAAACCGGGTGAATAGGTTGCCCCTGAAGAACATGTAGTAGATTGCTTTCAGCTAATGCCCGACAGCTGTTGGAATCAGGCGGCTTAATGAGATAGTGCAATGCTTCTAGGTTTGTGTCTCCGAGTTAGGGGAAAACCTCCAAATGATCCAGGATTAAGTAATAGCAGACATTCTAAACTAATAAAATCAAGCAGTTCTGGGAGCAATGAACAGCAAATGCCATGCTTTACCTTGAAAATGTGAGTTTTAAAAGATACTGGGAAATCCATAGGTTTGGTAGTGGTGAATTACAATCTAATGAATTGTCAATTACCATAAATTATTTAGCCACCATGAGATTGTAGCTAACTAAATTCCAAGGGATATTAAAGCTTATAACTCCTCTATTGATACCTTCAAAACCTTCTTGAACATTTTTTTTCAAGAAGCAAGCACCTTTTTTATTCTGTATATGGCATGGTGGGGTGAAATGTCAGATTCTTTTCCTTAAGGAAATGTTCCAGAATGTATTTGACTGTGCTCAATTAACAATTGGGTTAATGCTGGGTAATGTAATAGCTTCTAATAGTGGCATTATGGATTCAGTGCCTATCTCTCTACTTCATAGTTGTTGATAGCCAAGACCAGAATGCATCTCAACAGATGCTGGCTACCTGGAAGCTACTCTGTGTATCTGAGTCTTTGTGCTCATTCTGGCTAGCACATTCCTCGGAGAGGATTCTGAAGGATTCCCATAGAGCAAAGGGGATAGTTTAAGGGAAGACCGTGCTGTAGCTGCTTCATGGAAAAGAAAAAACTTGCAGTCTTTGAGAGGCTTCCCCAACATGGTGTGAATATGATGTTCCTACAAAGAAAGGCACTGGGACATTGCAGTCACTGGAGAACTTAGATTGCTAGCCATGGGGACTTCACTAATATCAATTTTCATATTAAATGTAGAATAAGAAAGCCTGGTCATGAGATAATAAAAATGGGGAAGAGAAAGGAAAGTACTGACCAAGCTGGAATGAGGTTTCTGGGGTACTGCATTGGAGCTCAGGCCACACCCATGGACTTGGGCAGTGTTGGACACTGGACACTGGTTCATGCTTTTGCTCTTGATGTTCTCCATCCTTTCTTGTCCTCTATCCTTAGATGACTTACTCCCCACTGAATATATCTCCACTTGTTTTTCTTTCTTTCTTTCCTTCCTCCCCTCCTTCTTTCCTCCCTCCCTCCCTTCCCTCCCTTTCTCCTTCCTCCCTTCCCTCCTCCCTCCTTCCTTCCTCCTTCCCTCCCTCCCTTCCTCCCATCCTTCCTTCCTTCCTTCCTTTTTGCCTCCCTTCCTTGGCAGTTGTGTCAATCTTGTGACCATATAGAGATTAACTTCTAAACACCCTAAAAGTGGCTGTAATGGTAGGGCTCACTGAGGCTTGATGTCTTCTTTAGGACTGAGGGATTCTTTCCATATATTCCAGACTGCTACCACAGGCTGAAAATGAAACATCAATTCTGATATAGCTTGGCTTTAGGATAAAACACTTCTCTATATCAAAGTGCTTTGCCTATTTGTAGTGGTGCAGTTTGGGAAATAGCTAAGACCTTGAAGTGTAGTGAGCACTAAAGAGGGGATTTCCCAAGTGAATAGAATAGTGCTGTCTCACTGGAAATTTCTGTTTAAGTAATGATATTCTGTTTACATGAACTTCATATCACGTTCTCTTAGTGTGTATTTGTCTATTCAAAAAGATCAACACGTGGTTTAGAATGTCTACTCCAAAGGGTTAGCCTTCTGCAGGCTCTGCCTTCCAGGGGTACTCAGTGGTTGCTAATCAATTAAAATATGCAGGGAAAAAGTGAGCATCTTATTGGCAGCGGTGTCATGGCTCATGACCAACTCCCTTCTGACATATTAGCTTTTGTTCTCTTGTGTGTGACTTTTCTTGACTAATAAATGTATTCATTACCTCTACTTCCCACAAATGGCAGTTAACATTTGATATCTGGTGGCTTTTCCATTGCCCTTCCACTTTCTACATGTTGGTACGTTATCCAACATAGCCAGTGAGGAGCAGCAAGCCAGCTTCCTGAGAGCTCATGGTCCACCGTCCTTAGCCCTCTCCAGAGGATGTTACAAGCTCTGTTGTAACATCCAGGCTGATGTAATTGATCGGTATTCTGATCCATTTTTGAAAATGAACATTTTCAACAGCTCTTATAAGTCACCTTCCCTTCTCTGCTGATGTTAGACACTTCACCCTGCAGAAGGATGAGGTCATGGCCATTGTCTCGTCCACTGCAATCTCACACAAAGGGCAGTGACTGCAGCTGCTAAATACTGGCTGGAATGATGACCAGATGGCTGAAGGAAAGCCTCTTGATTTATTGCATCCCCTTTCCCTGTCTTTCTTCATTTTAATAATTGTTTTATAGAGAGAAAATGTAATGGAGCTGTCAAAACAACATGGGTGGGATTGGGGCAGTAGCTGTGTTTATGTGCCTTTTGGGCTTTAACATCTAGGTTCGTAGGTATGTCCCAAGGCATGACATTTTCTAAAACTATCCTCCAGATAGCTGAAAAACAGGAAAAATTATGGGTACAAGAAGAAAAGCTATTTGGTGATGATCTATGTGTACTAATGCATGTTGTAGTATGTGTTTTCAAGTATTATTTTAAGGTGTGTTACATTTGTTTATGCTCTAGAACATTTGTTTAATGATGCAAAGATGTGCTGCATTCCTTTATATTGCAGTTGTTTAACTCTGTGAAGCTGTGTTACTTTGTCCGTCTAAAACACCTGAGGGTCTAATAAAGCGCTGAACAGCCAATAGAGAGGCAAGAGAAAGGATAGTCAGGGCTTTCAGACAGAATAAATAAGAGAAATCTAGGAAGAAGGAGAAAGAAAAGAGAGGACAATACTAGCGGCCAGCCACCCAGCCACCCAGCCACCTAGCCACCCAGCCACCCAACTACCCAACCACCCAGCCACCCAGCCAGCCATGGAGTGAGGGTGAAAAGTAAATATACATAAGAAAAGGAAAACGTCCAAAGGCAAAAGGTAAATAGGATAAATTAAAGTTAAGAAAAGCTGAGAAAAAAAAAAAAAGCCAAGCTAAGACCGGACATTTATAAGTAACAATATGCCTCAGAGTATGAGTTATCTGGGAGCTGGGTGGTGAGTCCCAAAAAGGGCCAAGAGTCAAGAAAAATCAACCAGCAACAAGTATATGCTTCTCTTGCTTTTTTTGTTTAAGGGTTCACTTTATGCTTATTTTACAAGGATTTTTTTTTTTAGATTAACTCTCACAATGTAGCCCCAGCTGGCCCAAAACTCAATATATAGATCAAGATGACCTCCAACTCATAGAGATCCTCCTGCATACCTCCCGAGTGGTGAGACTAAAGGTGTGTGCCACCAAGCCTAGCTATTATGTTTTATTAAATCATCCAGCGATGACTGACTCATTCCAAGATTCTTAGAGTATAATCTTACCCTCAGATTCTAAAGCCCTAAGAGGTTTGTATGTGGTGAGGGCAGAAAGGTCAGGGGAAAAGGAGCAAGGGGCAGCCACAGCAGGGCACAAAGACTCTTCTTTGAGTTTCTTGTGAGGCTTAAGGGCTTAGGATCTAGTGATGGACAGGAAGAAAGGTTCCAGGCAGGCGGCTATCCTAACCATGTGTGTATATAAAGTTGCTCACTCTGGCAAGCAATAACTTCTCGACTAAGGACAGAGGAAATTGAATAACATTGAACAACTAGGAAATATAGAGAAATATCTGGATTTAGAGTGAGCCAGGAAAAGGAATGTATGTGCATGACAATGTTTTCACCAAGTGTGAGAGAGATAATGACAGTAAAGAATGTAAGCAGCAATGAAATCAATTTGCTATTTAGTGCAAGACAATGAAGTTAGAGCATTATCCTTTCTAGATACTCTTAAAATTCCATCCAAGTAGTATCCTCATTTTATACAAGAAGCAACTTAGGCTCAGAGAGGTCACACAACCAGAAGAGAAGAACAGTACACTACAGAAACTACAGGAACAATAAATGATATATACCTTCTATCTTCACTGTGAAATTTTTCTATTCTCCTGATGAATTGTCAGCACCAAAGAGTAAATGCAACACTTTTAAATTTGTCATTGTCATTAATCTTTCATAGCAATGTGTGGCAGCCACCAATACCAACATCCTATAAATGATGAAGCTGAGACCTAGAGAAGGGAAATCAGGTTACCTACCTAAGATCAGACAGCAAGGCAACATACATGTGCTGGACAGTAAATATGAATATATTGCAAATTATTGCAATGCCTTCTTTATGAGCACTTTTTTGTCATTGAATACACTACCTCCTGCCTCTGCACATTCATGGGACCAGAGTGGTAAGGGTAAATGTTTGGTTTATGAACTCAGGCTGCTCAGACTGGCTAGTTACATCTTTTGCAGACATGAGTTTGCATGTTCATAGGAATGTGTGAGTGTTTATATATGTGCAGACCCTATGAGTGTGTTCCCATATATGTGCATGGTACATGCTTTCATCGGTGTTTTGGTGGTCATCCTTGGGTGTCGTTTCTCAGGAGTTATTCACTTTATTGTTTGAGACAGAGTCTCTCTGGGAGATCTGGGGCTTCCTGATTAGTGTAGGCCTGCCAGCTCCAGTGATCTCTGTGTCATCTCCACATGCTGACACTAAAGGCATGCACACCATCCTGAACTTTCTCTGTGGCTACTAGAGATTGACCTCAGGTCCTCACACTGTGCTCACTGAGCTTTCAGCCAGCCCTTGTGGGCATGATTTTTAAAGGGTACTTTGTGCAAGTAATAAAATTCATCAAATGTTAATAGTAATAATAGTAGTTCAAAGAAATGAAATACAATGAACTGCAGAAGGAAATGCTCAAATGTAAGTCACGTTTTGAAAGTAAATTTGAAGGATTTCTGGTGATAAAGGGACAAAACTGTATATGGGGGAGCCAGAGGTAAAATCCCGAAGATTTTAATTTAGGCTAACAGTGAGTTTTAAGATCAGAGAATTAAATTACTGGAAATAAAGGCAATGTGGCCTTTCTATGATAGTTCTGGTGAATAATATAGGTGAGTAATAATGAAGCCCAGCATAATGATGGTAGTAGAAGGGAGAGGAGTAGGGGGTGGGTGGGAGGGTTTGGTGGTTTCCACACTATCACTCAGTGAGTATGTAAGGAACACAAACTCACTTCCAACTGGACTAAGAAAGACATCTCCTGACAAAGGGTTGCTACACTGTAGCAAAGAGATGCAATCCTGAATCAGGTGTAAGCAAGTGGGTGTTGTTCTCAACTTCCTGGGCTAATTGCAAATGCTCTGCTGAGGGCCTGCTGCCCAGGAAATCAGGAATTGGAATATGGATGCACCTATGCACATTTGCTAGTCTGGCTGCATTCTGAGAGGTATTTATGCGTGACATTGCGCTTGTGTTTGAGTTCCCAGTTTTAAGCATGGTCTCTGAGATTTTTTTTTTTTTTTTTTTTGCCCCCAGAATGTAAAAGTACATAAAGTGCAAATATTTGTACCTAGTATTTCAGTTTCAGTTGACTTTTTTTATGGCTGTTCTGTTGCTAAACTGAATACTTTTTGAAAAAGAATGTGTATGTGTGTTAAGGTGTACACACAGGTGTCCGTATGCATGTGTGAGTACCAGTATGATTGCTGAGATGGAAGAAGAGCTAATAGGAGTCTATTTCCACCTTCTACCCAGTGGTCCCTGGGGATGGAATTTGGATTATTAGGGTGACAGCCTGCCTTTATTCCCAGAGCCACCTCAGCAGCCCCCTACGTAAACTTTGAGTAAAGGAACAACTTTAAAATTATTATTACTAATAATGTTTAACTGTCTGACATTCTAGATTTGTTAGTGTGTAAGATTCTTTATAGTGCATGTTTTCATCTTACAGGGATAGAATTAGAAAGACTGTAATCTGAAGTCAGCAGAAGCTCATGAGACGCCATTCCAGCTCAGAAAAGAACAGAGGTCATTGCATTCTGAAGCATATTTTTCAAAATAACATGGGGCCAACTCATTGCACAAGCTTAATTGAATGTGGGCAGGAAATAGCCCAAGTAATATCACTGTCAGTATATCTTTCTAGAAACACCATGCACCCCAAGAGAATCCCAAGGACTGAAATCATCTCATACCTGTGATGTAGGACAATTACTCAAAAGTTTAAATTGAGATTTATGTAACATGGTCTCTTGGCATTTGTTCAAATGAATTTAGGTGTTTGACACTCATATTTGGCAGCCAAGGTCTAGGGTGTCCTGTGAGTGTAATATGGCCATACAGGAATAAAGAGTAAGCGATGATAATTCCAGTTGTGTCTTAACGTTAGTACACCTCTAAGTTTACTGGTAATAAAAACTCTGCTGTGAACAGACATAAGGAGGTCTTGCATTCACTCAGTCCCTTACCTGATAATCACTGCGATAAAGTCACAGCCCCCTCTGCAAGTAGAGGGACTGTCAAAATGTCCTCAGCAGGCTGGGAACAGGAAAATGTCTTTTAAAGTCTGCTACCTCACCTATGTGCCCATAACTTACCTGAATGAGTCCCTAAATGAGCTGTTGATGTCGCATTAGCCACTATTTTTCCTCCTACAGAAATTCATGTTCAGCTACTAGGTAACTTCCTGGTGTGAAATTTATAGATCTGCCAGCCATAAAGAACATGAATGTATAATACATAAACAAACTGTATGCTCTTTTAAGAGAAAACTTAAAAAAAGAAAAAGAAAATGGCAAAAGAAAAGAAAACTTGCCTCCCTTCTTCCAAAGGGAGAAAGCTTAAGTCTTGTTTTTTATTTTTGATGTCTTCTTGCCTTTAAATATATGGGATGACTATTAATGCCCATATTCACAGCAGGGATAGGGGAAATGGCAGTAAATTGTAAGCACATTTACATTATAACAAGGCCCATGGAAGCATTGTAATTCACACAGTTATTTCAACAGAGGTTGGACTCCCTCCAATTTAATTTTCTGAAGTTGAGCTCTGCAGCTGGGTCATCCCTGGTCTAATCCGGGAAATGCATCTCTGAAGGCTGTGGATCAGAACGCCTGCCTCCCAGCTGTCACCAAGGACATCATTTACAGCCACTGGGGTCCGAGGGCAAAGCATCAAACTCACTTTATGTGGACACAGCAGCATAGCTAGCTTCATAAACTCCGTTACAAAGAGCAATAATCAATATTTCATGTTTAATGATGCAGAACTAAAATTAGTATAGATTTTATGTCTACTACTTTTCCAAATTATGCAAACATTAGTAACCCCCCTTTTAGAGTTCTTATTATGCTTCCATTTAAAAAGGGATCTAGTGGGGGGATTCATGAAGAAACCTATTAATATTTAATTGAATGATTAAGTAGTCAAAAGCATCAAAAGTACATTTGGCTTTTAACTCTTGTTAAATAGTTACCCTTAGGTTAATATGAAATTATTCTCAACATATACATACGTACATACACACACACACACACACACACACACACACACACAAAACCTGATTTATGTGAATGTCACTGATTCTGTCACTCATTGCCATAGAAAGGACTAAATTGTAGATTGTGTTCACATTTTAACTTTCTCTAGATGCCCTGTGACATGCTGGGAATAACACAGCCAATGTGCAATTCAGAAGAGTTAAGAGATTGTATTTAGACGTAAGTGCACTTTAGAAGAAAAGCAATATTGAAAAGAATTTTGATTTTAAACCTGTCCAAACAATATACTCTACTTATTTACAACATAGATGGAGCAAAGGTACAAAAATCAAACAGAGTATTTTATGATTGAGCAGGTCCAGTGGATGAGTATAGGGCCACAAAGATGAACTTGCCAGTTTCCTGACGCTGCCCCCTGTGTTTGACAGAGCATGTGGCAAGATTAAGATTGAGGGGGGAGAGACAGACACAAGAAGTCAAATACCCTGTTGGCCACTCATTCTAATATTTCACACCCAAGTTACTTCAGAAACACACTTGGCAGGGGAAGCATGACTAGTATTCGGACAGTTATTCACCGTAACGGTATAGCTGATGCTCCCTTACTGCTCATAACAGATTTCATTTGGAAAAATTGGCAGTGCTTTGTATATGGGTTGTACCTGGATAAATCAACTTGTATTTTGCAAAGGCACTGATCTTAAATTTTTAAAAGACAGAAGCCAAGTAGAGTAGGCTAAGAATTGCTGTTATTTTTTGGGTGAAACTGACCCATGAGATAAGTTTGAAGCTTTATGTTGGGACAACTTCTCCTACAAGAGACCAGCTTTGAGTACATATACTACTGTCATTTAACCTGATAGATTAATTTTATTCATTGTACTTGTTGGATTTCCAAGTAGGACAAACAGCAACAGCGTAGGATTCTTGCTGTTTTTAACAAGAGCCAAGGTTAAAACCCAAGAGGCTGGGATGTGAGGGCAGGATGTGGGGTAACACTTGAGGCTTTGGGAAGAATCTGGAGCTATTGATGGATAGTGCAAGAGAAGGAAAAGGAAGATGAGAAAGGAATTAGAGAGCTGGAGAGATCTTGGAGAAGGGAGAGGAAATGGGTCTGAGCTGAAATGCCATGTGAGAGAGACCACTGGGAGCTGCAGCCTTCACCTCTATCAAAGTGTGTTCCAGCAAGAGCATAAATCTGCTGACTTCCTCCTTCTGCTTCTATCATTCATCTTGGTGCCTCTCTCTTAAGAGCCACGAACAAAGGGAAATGGCTGATAGAAGCCCAAGGCACAAGCTCCCCAGGACACAGGAGAGAGAAGAACAGGGCTACATGGGAGAGCCGGGACCGCACGCCTCAGGTTACTAAAGTTTTGCAGCATTGCCACAATAGAGCAATGATTTACTCAACACGTGTTTATGAAGCCACCCATAAATGCTTCATTCTTGTGGGAGGTTCACTAGATGATCGGGACAGCAGCCCTGATCCCCAGAAATTTAGTTGGGGCGGCAGGTAAAGAGTAAAATAAAAGCTGAATGATAACAGGCTGCGGATGAACCAGGACTAGCTACAATAACCCTCCTAGAGGGTGGGGAGAGCTTATGTAGAGGGACATGGGGTTAGAATCTTCCAGAAAGAAGAATGGGATGAGCTAATAAAAAGTTGAGAAGACTTAGTCATTGCGTGTAATGAAGGAGAGCATGTGGCTAGTGGAACTGTAGCCTTTTATCTGAGCAAGCTTATAGAAGTACCGGAAGAGTGGGTGTAAAGCAGAGAGAGGCAAGCTGGCTTCTACTGTGTTAAGACCTCAGCTGTGGGATGGAGCCCATCCCTACAACATCAAGGAGCAACTAAGGGTTTCTAAAAGAACAAAAGACAAAACTAACAACCTCCAAAAAATATAAAGAAACAATAACAACAACAAAAACCATTGCCAAATATAAAATCCGACACAGATAAGGCTGATGGGAAACTGAGGTGACAGAGACTATCTGTATATGTGTTCAATGATAAAAGAGAAGTTTCTCAAAGACAAAACTTGCAATGGGATTGTTGACGGAGCCAACTTCCTAGTTCATCTTTGAGAAAATGGAGATATGATTTGAACCTTCCAGGCCAATTGAAGTGGGGTGCTTTGTAGAGTTAGCTTGGACAGCCAAGTGATGAAATCAGTCTTTCAAATAGTCTGTAGAGCAGGTGTTGGGAAAGCTTGCCTTAGTCATTGACTCTATGTTTAAGATCATGTCCCAGAACACTGGTGGTCAGATTGCATGAAGCACAGCACAAAGCCTGTCCCACACTGAAGACTGGAGAAAAATGTCTGGCACAGAGTAAGCAAACCCTTTCCTTCCTGCTCTTCTCCCTGAGTGCCCCAGGGAGGGAAACATTACAGTGTGTACCTCAGCACACCACAGACAAGAAAGTGCTAAGTCTAGCAAGAGCTGGTGTTCTTTATTAACCATAATGTGGAGGGTAAGAAGGAATGTGCGAAGCCTACAAATTCACCTCAGGCTTTCTAAGATAATTAAGGACCCACACACACACACACACACACACACACACACACACACACACACACACATCGGTTCTCTGTAAAAGTGAGCCTCAGCATTACCGTCTACACATCTTGCACT
Source organism: Sigmodon hispidus (assembly GCA_004025045.1). NCBI lineage: Eukaryota > Metazoa > Chordata > Mammalia > Rodentia > Cricetidae > Sigmodon > Sigmodon hispidus. Next base: position 39,597 of record PVIH01001635.1, read on the forward strand.
TACTGATTATGCCTTTGAAAGTAAGGTGAAATTGACAAAGGGAAAGGAAAGAACTGAAAAAAGAGAATGCATTTACAAAACTGAAGGAGGAATTTTACTGTAAAAGCACAAAACTAAATATAAGTTTGAGAAGGATGTCCTGCAGGTCTATTACCTACCTACCTGCCAACTATCTATTCACTTTTTTGCCGACTGAAAAAATTCCCATAATGAGTTGGATAAATAACTGTGAGAATGAAGACAGGTCAGACAAACTCCTGGGAGGGGGTAGCCAGCATGTTGCAGGGGACTGAGGTGATGGAGGGGTCCAGAGAATCTAGATGACATAATCAGTACTAAGGAGGACCCATCTCGTCTCCAGACCACGTAGCAAGTAGCTCACGGGTTTTTTCTTAAGAGGGATTCAGGGAGAAGGCATCCTGAGGAGGCAAGCATGCCCTTGGTAAAATCTTCTAAATGCTGGGACTCTTTTCTAAGTAGTTTGTTGCTTTTGCTCTCATGATAACTTAGCTGTCCTCAGAACTGCAAGGCATAGTTCAGCTAAAAGATAATTTAGAGAGTGTTCATAGAAACTCAAAGAAGAGGCCTCTGCTGCTAATGGACCGAAATTACAAACAGCCCAGTGGTAATATTAGGCTAGAGGGACTAGAGAGGGGTGGAGAAGGGTCAAGTTCTGGAAGGTGCAGTGCAGTGAAGGCTATGATTTCAAGTGTGTACAGAGAGATATGTAGGGTATGTACAAAGATATGCAAACATTATGCCACTTTGCGTAAGAGACTTGGGCACCTGGAATACTGGAGCCTTTGGAATCCTAGATCAATACCCCACCAACAGTAAGGATCATTATTGTTTGTCTGTGGCTTTTGTGGGGGACTGGATAGTTCATCACTTTCTGGAAGCAGGTCTCAGAGCATGGCTTCAGAAATGGACTTCCCAGGAACAGAATACTGTGATTCTTCTTTACATTTCCTCTTCTGTTATTAAGACTGAGGACCTGCTGGCCTTCTCATCAAAAACCCGTGTCAACTTCGGTAATATCCTTGTACATAATGAGATCACAGTGGCTACAGATATTCAAAATTCAGAGGAGGGGGTGTGTGTGTGTGTGTGTGTGTGTGTGTGTGTGTGTGTGTGTATGTGTGTGTACAAGCACACATGTGGACTACATAGAAAAGTTACTGAGAGAAAGTTTGTTGTATGGCTAAACCCAGCACACATTCATTAGAGCCACACTCAGTAAACAGCAAATGACTGTAGAATCATAAATTTGGAAAGAATGCATGTATGTGAACTCATAAAAACATACCAACCCTAGAGAAAATAACAAAAAGCATTCTTCTTGGTGATAAAAAGTCAATTATTTTACATGATAATATTGTATTCCATTTAAAGCTGGAATTATACTTTAATGATTGTTTAAAGACTTACCAATTGCTGCTTACGCTCCAGACTCGGTGGCGGCTTGTCACGGTTCTGCTAACAGCCGCTCTCAGATAATATTGCAAAAATTACTGGTTAGTAATTTTTTAATTCTTCTCTTTTCTACAGGAAGAACTGAAAAGATTACAGAATCCTTTAGAACAAGTTGATGATGGAAAATATTTGCTTGAGAAGTAAGTAAAAGTTCAAAGGAAGTTATTTGCTAGCTTGAAAAGATAACATGAAAAATAAATCCTGACAAGGCAAAAATGAATAAGTAAATTTGACAGTTACGTATGATATCTTTGGGATAAGAAATATGTTGTATTTGTGATATCATTAGCTAGGTTAGGGCCAGTCCTACTGATTAACGGAACAAGGAAATGCATAGATGTCCGCTGTATAGATCCAAGAGCTTGAAATTTAGTGCTGTTTTGTTTTTGGCTTTAGTCATAGGAAGCAAGTATAATTTTGGACACAAGGTAAGGAAAAACCAGACCAATAGTTCAAAATAGCACTCGAACATAAAATTAGCAAACAAAGATAAAAGTGTCCTACACTTACCACTTAAAATGAAATATTATTTAGAATGTATGAGAATTCCATCTGGATTTCAACTTGAGGCCAAGACTTCAAAGGTTTGTTGAACTTTAGCATGGCTTGTGATTTTGTACAAATTCTAAGACATTAACAATGTCAACCAATAAACAAACACGTCATCAAGACAAAGGAAGGGGAAATAGGCGCCCTTTACTGAGGACTTACAAGGTTTAACAGACACTTCCTCATGCAGCTCTGCTGATGGCCTTTGACATAGGCAGGATTATGACCTTTTCACAGATAAGCAAAGAGACCCAAAAGGGGTCAGGATTGTCCATGGATACTCAGCTGGTTAGGAAAGATGAGAGTGAAACCTGGGTCTGAAGGCCTCCAAAGCCTTTATGTCAACCATCAGCTGAATCCTCAGCTGAGCCCTCCTGTGCTATCAACATGCATGAGTGCTGGATGTGGTTGTGGACACTAAAAAGAATGTTTCCTTGAGAACATAAAGCTAGGCAAATTACAATCATGAGAGTTCTCACATGGCATAAATTCCTATAAAGAAGAATGAGGGATTTGGGAAAGGAAGCAGAGTCTCAGAGGGAACATGCTGGCTGCTGTTAAATGCTGCAGGGATGGTTCTTAAGGAGCAGCTAAGTTGCTCTTAAACAAAAGCAGAACAATGGTTAGGAAATGGAGTTTATGGACGCAGCCATGTTAGTAACATGAATGGCGATGATTCTGAAACTCCAGCCTATACTACACCAGAACAGACATTTTTGTTAAGGATTCAATCAACAGGTACAGGCATGCCCTAGAAGAGACGAATGGAAACCCCCAGGATATAGAAAATGTTCTCGTAAGGGGAATGCCTTGGTTATGATTTCTCTTTCTGTCTTCTCCTACCCTGTGACTCTGGATCACCATTTCACCACCAGAGCCCCAGGGGCAAGGATGTTTAAAAAGAAGATGTCATCGCTGGCTGGGAACCCTTCCTGGGGGCATCAAAGGAGACAGCCCTAAACAATGGCAGTCATAGCACCAGCTCCCTTCCCTTCCCTTCCCATCTGGGTGGGTGTTTGGACAGGGCATCTCAGGTTTCTCCATTTCTGTGGTCTATGGCCTCCTCAGTTCACCTGCTGAAGGACGGTTTCTCATATTGATTAGATGAAGTTTCTGACTGACTTACACATTTGAGTTAGGCCTTTATACCTGGCAGAATGGAACAGCATGCATCTACAGAAGAATAAAATCCTATCATTTGTTTTAATATGGATAAGATTGGAGGCATATTAAACAAGCAAGCCTGCCTGATACTGAAAGAACTCTTTATAGCACTCCTGTGTGGAATAGAGAAGTTTGAACTCATGGAGGTGGAGAATAGAATGGAGTTCCTGGAGGATGGAGAGAGCAGCACAGAGGGGCGGAGAAAGACAAGGGGATGGGTATCACATTAGTTACCGCTGGATAGGGATAAGAGGTCCTGGTGCACTTTGCACTTCAGGGCCATCACAGATAACTCAAAGGAGACACACTTTTGTATATTTCAAAAGGCCAGAAGAATTTATATTTATTATAAAGAAATAATATGTTTGAGGGGACAGATTAAAGTGATTTAAATATCATATAATGTATATCTATTTGGAGACATCACATTAATCCATATCATTTAGAGACTTATTTGTGTGAGTCTCTGTGTGAGTATATACATACATCCAAGTGCATGCTAGTTCCTGTGAGGGGGTGTGGAGTCCACAAGAGGGCACCACTGGGCCCTCTGCTATCACTATCTATTCCTTTGAGGTCCTCTCTCCCTGGACCTCGGGCCAGTGTTTTCTTGGTTAGGCTGAAAGCCTTAGGACAGATCATTCTATCTCAAGCCTGTTGGAGCTGAAGTTACAGGCATGTGCCAGCCTCTGTGTTTATCTCCTGAGTGCTGGTGTAGGGTTTCAGGCTCAAGATGACATGGGAGGTACTTTTAACAACTGAGGAACATGTCAACCCTAGCATGTCTAAGTGATATCTATTAGTTGAAAATAAAATTCAATTTAAAACTAGTTCATCCTTCCTTATCAACGCTTTCACTAGGGATATGTAGACAATAATAATGAAGATCTTCGCTCATTCTGGAAAGATTTTTCTGTGGAGACCCATGTTTAATGACATGAGGCCTACACCATGCTTCTTCATCCTGGATATTTGGAGTCATCTTAACAAACATGTCCTGGCTCAAGCCCCACCCTAGACATATTGAATCTGGGCTCCCAGAGGCAGCATCTAGCAGCTTCCTTCAAGTGGTTCATAGGAGGACTGGGGTGAGGATCAGTGGACTGATGATGCTTTTCCATCTCTGCAGTTACTCTGTAGACTCACTGAGGTGCCACATTCTCTGAGCACACACTGCCTCCACAATGCTCAGCACATTCATTTCTCCAACCTGGATACATCTGTTTTTCATTATTGATTTAAATGTAGGAAATGAACTCCAAACGTTGAAATTTTTTCCTTTGCTAATTGACCATAGCTCCCTATTAAATCTCTCCATATCACCAACAGGAAAATTCCCAGGCTCCCTTCTCTCAGGAGGATAAATGAACATTAGCAAAGTATGTGTATGTGTGTGTGTGTTTGGGGGGGCTTGTTCCACTCTGTACCAATATAAGTTCATTCTCTTGTGCCATCTAGAGATCCAGAAAAGCAGAAAGCTGAAGAGAATGACCTGTTTTGCAGATTTATTCTCTTCTCCTGTGATTGTGGAAGATTCTAGGGATGGAAAGCACACAGACAAGTCCTTCCATGCACAAAAAGTTTCAGAAGAGGCTGTCTCTGTCCTGATTGTCAATGACAGGAAACAGACACCATGGGCCCCGGACCCAACATTTATACAGATACCTTGGTGCACTTGCATAGATTGCTGGAAATAGTTTCTGCTCTGCTCTCAGGCTACGTCCTTGAGAACTGTCAGAGTTGATTGAAAAACTTGGGGTGCTTCAAGTGAGCAGAGCAGGCATTTCATGATAGCTGTAGCCAACACCGGTGCAGATGTAAATCATCTCTGCTATTTAAAATGACCGTAAGTTAAGTGATCATGGTGTCATAGCAGTTGATCAGTTATTCCCCTTTGGAACATTACACTTATTTCAAATGCTCAACAGGGTCTTGTGGTAGAACCAGTGTGAAGGGCAGGGAAGCTAGTGCTCCAGACTGTGTAAGGCCAGTTGAGGGCATTACCTATATGTGTTTGTGTGCACACATACACATGCACACAGACACAATAGAGCCTGGCAGGTGTCCAATATAGAGACAACTAATTGACACACTATTAATTGGGACGCTTTTTGAGAGTCTACAGTTAATGGTAATTACTTATTAACTTACATAAGCCCTTAGTCTGAGATAAGAGACATGGCATTGCCTGTCCCAACACTGTGCTGATATATGATGAATGGCTCGGTTAATCACCGGAAGTTATTGGTCAGACGCACTAGCACTAGCTGGCTTAAGCCAATAGATGTTTGTCATTTAGAGCTCGTTGGTGATGTGCAATTGACCAAATTAAGTCATATAAATGTTCTCTTTATTAAAAGAAAGTTTACTAATATTGTCTTTGATGATCAAGGTACTCGGCCAATTTGCTAATTTGTAATTAATGGAATGCTTAATAGAATCATACTTTGAAATGCCCTGGTTAGAAGGCTACTAGCCCTGCAAGATCATGTGATTGTGAAATGGGTCTTTGTATGTTCATCTACCCTGAATTAGGTCCATTTATGTTTCCTATTTAATAACGTCTTAAACATAATTGTACAATTACACATATTTATGACACACATCTCCCAGATGAAAGAACAGGTACTATGGTTAGTATTTTCACCATTTTGACCCCATGCTTTGAATAATTTCTAGCATACACATGGCTGACTAATAAACAATTAACAGCAAACCCTGAAAACTGATGCTACAGAGTAAAAGGTTTTCTATCCCTCAATCAGGCCGTGCACGAGCAGAGCTATTTTGGGTTCCTGCCTCCACCTAGTGGCCCATACAGAATTGATCTGTCTTGTCTTGTTTTCCCACTAGGGAGTGAAGGAAGAAATAAACATTCTAAAAGGGCTAGCTCTAGGACACTTTCCTCCCTCCGTATCTATCTCGGGTCTTTCCTGCTCTCAGTCACAGTTCTCATTCATTTGGATGGCCTTCTAACTAATTATCCTCACTTTCCCTGCTGAGTCCCCTGCACAGGGCTTGAACATCCCCCTCCAAATTAACTCGAAATCTTTGCTTCCCTGTATCTCTGGCTTTCATTCAGGCGGTCCCCATATGCTGGTGGCATGTTACAGCTTGGTATGGTATGACTAGCCTTTGAAGAAACCTAGACACACAAGAAATATCAAAGTACAGCATAATATTTTTATACAACATACACAAACTTTGCACACACTTTAGGATGGATGCCTGACTTTGATTTTCTATTGCTGTGATCAAATACTGACTAAAAACAATTTTGGGAGGGAAATGTTTATTTCAACTCATAGGTAACCATCCATCATTGTGGAAAATCAGCTCAAAGCAAAAACCTGGAGGCAGGGACAGAGGCAGAGACTCTAGAGGAGTACTGTTTGCTGACTTACTTCCAGGCTCATGGTCAGCTACCTTTCTAATACCTCCCATAACCACCTTTACGAGGTGGCGCTGCCCACATTGGCCAGACTCTTCGACAACAATCATCAAGATAATGACCCTAAAACATACTTATCTACAGGCCAATCTGATGGAGGCATTTTCTCTGCTGAGGTTCTCTCCAGCATTTAATTCAGTTTTGTGTTCAGTTGCCAGATACCTACTCGCACACCAGGCATGGATCCTGGGCAGTGCTGTAGGGCAGTGCACTAAAAGACATAACCTCGCAACTGCATTGAATTGAGGCAAGTATCTCAAGGCTGGTCTCAGATCTTCCAGCCAGTGTCTTGCAGGGAGCAAGTAGCAAGGCAGTCTCAGTGCCCTTCCCTCAACAGTATGAAATAATCTTCACAAGCTTTGGATTTCCCAGCTATATTATGGGCAGTCTTTTCATTTTCTGATTACTCCAAATAATTTCTTTATATCTTTCCCTCTTGTCTTCCACTTCTGTTAAATTACTTTTTTCCCCTCTGAAATAAAGTAACTTTTTTTCTGCTTTCTGCTTTATGTTATTTCACTCTCAATGTCTTATCCACTCTACAAAACCTAGCCAAGGACAGCCTTCATGCCGACCGCTGAGCAGCCAGGAGGGGCCAATAGATCCATAGAGTTCACAGCTCATGTTTTATTCCCAGTGTGAACGCAGAAACAGCTTACAGGATAAAGGGGAGAATCCTTGGCCATGACATCTTTAGAGATGAATAAAAGGTCGAAATAAAGAGAAAGCGAGGGTCTAAAATGAGTTCTTTATAAATACCCAGTCATTGTACTATTCTCGTTTGGTCTAGTCCCTCTGGGAAGGGTACACATTTCCTCTTTATTTATCCAAAACAGGCAGTTTTTGTGCATTATCTATAAATGTCTAGTTAGGCAGCAGAGACCCCAAGGATAGAAAAGACAGTAGAGAAAGGCAATATTTTCTTTCTAGAGTAAGGTCAGTTACTTATTTTTAGAATTCCTTTAATAAATCTACATCACCTTTTCCAAAATCGTGCAAGTGTGAAGTGTTTTAACTGTGAACACTGTCTCTTGAGTTGAGCTTATACTGACAAGTTATTTCCCTTTCTAGTCACCAGCTGACCATGGATGTGGAGAACAATATTGAAAAGTACCCACTCAGTCTACAGCCCTTGGAGTCAAAAGTGAAAATGTAAGTCCTTGCAAAGTTACATGAAGCCATTTGTTCCACAGGTGTGTGAATTTGTACTCTTGAACACACTCAAGAATGTATTTGTACAGAATCATACATTCTTTATTTCACATTTGTGTGCTACAGGTCCAGCCAGGGCCTAGGCAGCAACAAAGGTGCGTTTAGCCCACAGCGCCACCTGCTGGGCAGTGGTAGGAAGTATTTTATGGAGTTTTCAATCAATGGTTTTCCTTTCAAGTCTAGCACAATTCCTTCTATAGTTTTTCATTCTTTCATCTTGCCATTGGAGGCATCACCTTACATGAATGCACCAACATTGTTTTTATGACAATCTTCTTACTTCCTAATTCCATTTCCACCACTAATGTTGGGGGAAAACAATCCTTATGTGTCCTGTTTCTATGAAGGCCGATGATGCTTCTGCATAGCCTCTACCAATGAAAATAAGTGAGCCCCATCTCCTGTTATAAGTGACAATAGCAATAAAATGGTACCAACCACACTGTAATGTCAATAAAACAAAACTAAGGAGACTGGGAGTGAAGCAAACTCTGTTATAAGGCAAGTTATCAACCTTTTAAAGGTATTCTTAAGTTGGAAAGGAAGTTATCAGAATCTCATGGTGCCACAGAGTATCCCATTCATGACTAATTTCTGTGATTCTTCCTGATGCTGAGTCTCACCCAATAAGAATATCCAGGTATGCACACTGTTCCCCTCCTCCAGCCCCTCCCCCACCCCGTTAAAGCTCTAAGCTTCACGCTCACTGAGTTTAAACTTGTCTGAACTTGAGAACCACAGATCCTTTGCAGAGAAGCCTGAGGAAGTCCAGTCTGAAAAGGGTGCCTGGGGGCGTGCAGCTTTGAACAATAAGTCATTGCAGGATTAAGGAATTCAGATAGGAATGGAATGACAGATTTATAAAATCCTGCTGAGTGATGAAAATAGACATCCACTCCACTGCAAATCTGTGCCAGCCTTGCACATCCTTAAGAAGATCGCCACAGCATGAGCATCTAGCTTATGTCTCATGATAAGACCAGACAGAGCTTCTGAACCAGCCACGCACCTGCCTGTGCCTGGCTTCCTCCTAGAATAAATCTGGCTATGGAATTGCTTTATGCACACATGTATCAGTGCCACTATAGAACATGCTGGCGTGTGAGCACAGGTTGCCTGGTTGTTAGGAATCTCATTAAAATGGGGTCCTGATAAATTCAAAGGAAAGTTACTGTATGGAAAAAAATGAGAGCACTTCCTTGAATGATAGAGATAAGTTAGAAAAATGATGTGGTCTTTGTTTTCTAAGTTTTCATCATCTTCAGTATATCAAGGCAGGGAGGAGTGGGTACCAAGAGAAGAAATAAGTGTGGAAAAAATAAAACCCCAAGTCTCTGGGCTTTTGAGTCCAGCCAGCTGAGAGAGCTGAGGCCTTCTGAGTTTATGTTTGCTGGTTTGCTGGAGGAGTCTCAGCTCAGTGAAGTATAAATGAATGCTTTTTATCTCTTCTAATAACTCTGAGCCCCATTTCCAGCCACTGGAGGGAATTGAGGGAAAGAGCTTAATCTTGCCCAATAATGGAATTTGAGTCCTATCAGAATTTACTCCAGTCCAGTGAGTTTTGTCTAATCTGGTTATTAAATTCTTAACTCCCAGGGCAGGTTGCATATCTTCCCTACACACACACACACACACACACACACACACACACACACACACACACACACACACAGGGAGGGAAGGAGGGCTGGAGAGAGAGAGGGGATCATATAGCTCACACTTTCAGCCCCTCTGTGCCCACCTCCCTCCCTCCTCCTTCTTCATTCTCCTTTTTTGCTGAAGGCTCTTCTACTTCCCTGTGCCAAACTGCCTGAGAATGTGCAGGTTTCCTGCCAGTTGTGAGCACTCCAGTGTCTAGGCAGCTGTCTTCTTTCAGGTGGCTCAAAGGCTTGGAGTCCCGAGGGATGGGCTCCCAGAGCCTACCACAAGCCCTTACAAATGCAAGAGGTACCTCCTCACTGTCCATGCCCCTTGCTCTAGGAATATCATTTGTGATAACTTTCCCCTAAGACCTTGGCATCCTTACAGGGAAGGGCATGTCCATCTTTGCTTCCCAAGGGACAGTGTTCAGGCATAAAGAGAGCTAATACAAAGTCCTTTGTCTAAGCTCTTAGGGTCACCTTTGTCTTAGAGCCTCCAGCTTCTGTTAATGGTGACAACATAAACATCTGCCTTCTCCTGATGAAAGAGAAGAGTAAGGGTCATTTTACAGTCTTCTGGAGATGTTTCCACCTCTCTAATGAAGAAGAGTGTAGTTCTAATGCAGGGTACCAACAGCTGATGCTGAGCCCCAAACCTCAAAGGCAGAGAGAGGCCAAGCTGAGCAGATCTCCAAATATAAAAGACAAGCAACAAGAGAATGTGTCTCATTGCAGGCAGTTTGTTCTGTGTGAGCACTGGGTGCAGGGCAGGACAAGGTCCCTTCAATTCGCTTCTCACACTCTGGACATTGTCAAGTGGAAAGCTTTGAAAGAAAGTGCAAACCAATAATGTAGTAGGGTAAAGTCAAAAGAAAGAAGTCTCAATAGGTGACACAATGGATGGATGGAGGGAGAGAGAGAGAGAGAGAGAGAGAGAGAGAGAGAGAGAGAGAGGATTGATTAAAGTATCCACAAAGGCACATTACCTGGCTCACAAACACAGCTGTTAAGAGGTCATTCTGAGTTTCAGACTTGGATGATCAATGAACTGTGTCAAGAGGAAAATAATCAGAATCACATAGGATTCATGGAAGGCATTTGGGGCCAGTGAAAGGCAGGTTCCCCACACATGAGTCCATCAGACTGTCGAGTGAGAGCACACGGATGAAGGATGCCTGTGCAGCCTCCGGTGTGCAGCTGAGCATTCTCTCAGCAGAGCTGGAATGGTCTGGCCATGAAAGTGCACAACAAATGAGTGTCAGAGCCCTGTGGAAAAATAAGCCACCTCTCAGGTCCCCTGAGCATCATCCTTCATGTCTGGTCCACAGTTTATAGGTAAATATCAAGAAAGTCCTCCCAATGTAATCATTACTTATGCTTTGACAATATTTTACAATAGAACAATATATAGATATATTGAACATGAATCAGTTTTTCATTTGAAAATATATTTGACAAGTTTAGATTCCTTGCAAAGAAAAAAAAAACAAACTAAACAAACAACAAAAACATCTGTTGGGCTTTCAGACTTGGTGAGAATATTTTACAGAAAGTGATGCTAAGGCACATTGTTAAAACCTAATCTCTGTCTGCTTGGGCTGGTTAGCTTATATCAGCTTGGCATAAGCTGGAGTCCCCAGGGAAGAAGGATCGTCAACTGCGGAATCACGTCCATCAGAGTGGCCTGTGGGTGTTGGTGGGAGTGTTTTCTGGGTTAGTGAGTGATGTCAGAGTGCACCGTGACCCAATCGACTGGAGGGTGCACAGCTTGGCAGGTGTTATATAAGAGATCAAACTGCAGAAGCCAGGAGAAGCGAGGCAGTAGGCAGAAGCCTCCATGTTCTCTCCTTCTCTCTTACCTCAGGTTTCTGCCTTCAGTTCCTATATTCTGGCTTCTCCCAATGATGAACCCATGAGCTGAAAGAAACTCTATTCTCCCAAAGTTGCTTTTGGTCATTATTTTATCATAGCAAGAAAATATGACTGCAGCCCAAGGCGCAGTTTATGGATGATATGTGGGAAGGGCAGTTGAGAGCATAAACTTTGGAATTTGAACAACTTGGTTCAAATTGCAGCCCTGCTCTTATCTCCCATGTGGCATTGGGAACCCTGGCAGCCTCTGCTCTCTCTTGTACTCCATCCCTAACAGGATCATAAAGATTTCTGGGAAAACATCAGAGAAAAATGTTCAGCTGACTCTAGATTTTCTATCCAAGTGTATCTTTTCCAAACATATTTATATGTCTACCTGATCCTCAAATCAAAGTCTGTGGCTCTTTGGGAATTCAGAATAGCACATTGATGTGTGATTTGCACATAACATGAAAGTATTCATCGTATCTTTTGTTTTCTCAAACAATAATAATAGTGTATCCAGGCCTGCTCTGTTTGTCAAGTATGGGGCTAAATGGCATGCATATGTTATCAGTTGCCCTCTTGAAAGAATAGAGAGAATGTATTATTGTATGTTTCTATTGTGGAGGAGCAAAATGTAGGCCAGTCTGTTTAGCATTTTGCTTAAGGCCACAGCTAATGAGAAGTAAAACCATCTATCATACTAAACACACTTTCCTGTGAGGTAGAACTTTTTCTTTAAGCTATTTCTGGGACATGATGTTAGAAAAATACATTTGTTAATCAGCTACTCACCATTTTCCAAGAACCACCAAGACAGTGATGCATAGATGTGGGCGGGCATTGCTCCAGGGATTTTAGTGTGTGGGAGGAAATTTAACTTGCAGGGAAAGAGACTCAGTGAGAGAGGCTTTGTTTTCAGTGTTTAATGCCATCTTGGGAGAGCACTCCAATCCTCTTTGTTGGACTCCTGGCCCCTTTTGTGCTTCATATCAGAAGAACTCTGTCTTCTTATGAAGAATGTTATGGATTAATACCCAGGCTGTCTGAAGGATGCTGTTAGCATCACCACCTTCCCCTGAGTCTCCTGCCTGACTTCCATGCTCTTCTCCATGTCTTGTCTTCCACCGCTGTCTCCCTTTCAGTCTAATTCACTGTCTAGGACCCAATTCAAATGCTAGAACTCCCCAAACCTTCTCTGAACTTCCCAGCCCTTCTCTGGAAGCTCTCTCTTAAGTGTCAGGTTATATGGTGGCAATGAGAATGGTACCCACTGTCAGCCTCCGGCTACAAAACAGACATAAATAAATAGACTGAGGTCAGGAGCAGCAAACAGCATGAGGACAGAGTAATAAGACCTGATAGATATAAATTGACTCAAAAAAGTTCAACTTCTATTATGAATGATGCTTGGATTTCAAAATAGGGCTGAACAAGATATACTCTCTTATTTTTGAAAAATATTTATTTAGTATGTATACAGTATACAGAAGAGGACACCAGATCTCATTATAGACAGTTATGAGCCACCATGTGGTTACTGGGAATTGAACTCAAGACCTCTGGAAGAACAATCAGTATTCTTAACCTCTGAACTATCTCTCCATCTCTACTCCCTTATTCTATTCAGTTTTTTAAAGTACCATATTGATAGCATAGTTTAATTTTAAAAATAAAAATGTCAGGGTAGTCTGTATGCTGCATCCATAAATGAGATTTATAAATTGGGATTAAGATAAAGCTAGCTTGATAAAGTGCTGCCTACGACTGTGGATGAGGGGCTTCCATGGTCTCATTTAATCCCCTTCCAGCATTCAAAGATGGTATTAGCAAGACTTGATATGAGAACACTTTACAGTTTGAAGGTCATGTTAGAAGCATAGTTTAAGGTGAATAAGTAGTGTTGGATAAAATTACTTTTCTTGAGTCCAGAGACTAATGATATCATGTCTGCACTATTAAAAAATAATCATGTCATAATTTAGTACAGTAATTTAATTTGACATAAATGACTTGTTATATTTTAACCTCTGAAATGAGTTTAGAGACATTATCCAATCTGCTATGTCGTTTTTAAAGCTTCATTTATTAAGATCAAGAATACACTTTCAACTAAATTGATATATATATATATGTTTCTGTGTATGTGTACAATGGCTATAAGTCAAGTGTTCAAAAGTAAAGCAGTGTGTAATAAAAAATTAAGAAGGCATAGGAATGTTTTGATACATATTTTAAAACAGTAAGTACTTTACTGTATATTTTCACACAATTAAAAAGACATTAGATGTTGTTACAGTATTTATCAGTGAAAGAAGATATCTATTCTCTTCAAAGAAATTAACTCTGCTTTCTTAATCTCTGACTTAAAGAAAATTAATATTTCGCCCTCTGGATTCTATAAAACTAAGGAGAAGAAAATGCTTCCCCAAGTTCACCTTTGAAAAGCTCTCACTTTGGGTTTAATGCAACACTATTTGAATCGCTAAAGGGCTATGCTGCCCCCTGGTGTTCAGAATGCTAAAATGCAACACTGCTTCAAATGACACATTTTCTTTATTTTTTGAATGGGCAAGGTGGGCTTTTGTTTGTTTGCTTGTTTGTTCTTTAGAACAAAGGCCAGGGAAAGATTCCTTGGAGTCCTATAAGCTCTTGGATATTATATGTGCCATAAATATATTATTTAACTTTTTATTTTTTTTAAATGAAACATCTGTTGAGGCCTTAACGGCTAGAGTTTATCCAAAGTGCTCATAAAGTGTTTGCTGAGCTCTGGAGAACTCCTAAAACTTCAAATCATGTGACTCACTGGTGGCTCCTAAAAGTCTTTGGCTCTCTAATGAAGAATGTCCCCAAAGAAGCCATGAGATGACCAGCCAACTGCAGAGCTTCAAAATTCTGCTTAAAATCTTAAAGCCAAGGAAAAAATCAACCATGGTGTATTTTGATCAAGCAGTGAGCAATAAAACATCTAGCAATTGTCATTCAGAGCAGTGTCAGAGCTGACTTTAGGGGATACTGAGTTGTGTATAGAGGATCTTTGTCTTAGTTGAGGTTTTATTGCTTCAAAAAGACATTATGACCACAGCAGTTCTTCTGAATCCTTAAGTGTTTCACCTTTTGATGAGACAATATATGATTACTAAGCATAACATTAATTTTTATTGAGTTAGCTAAAAATGTGAAATATCAAGAATCGAGTATTGACTGCATAAGGCTCAGAGTTGGGGTCAAAGGAAAACATTTAATTTGGGATGGCTTATAGATTCCAAAGTTAAGTCCATTGCCATTATGGTGGGAAGCACGGAGGCCTGCAGGCAGACACGATGTCGAGAGTTAGACATCTGGATCAGCAGGTAGCAAGAGGAGAGAGAAACACTGGGCCTAGCTTGAGCATTTGAAACCTCAAAGGCCATCCCTGGTTACACATTTTCTCCAACAAGGCCACACCTAGTAATAGGAACAATCTCTGGTGACCAAGCATTCAGATATATAAGCCTATGGGGACCATTACTTTTCAAACCACTCTTAAAACTCTTGATTTAGAATTCTACACAAACCATGGGGAACATCTGATGAGGTCCCAGAAGTTGAATCTGATCACCAAGCATAAGCTTAAGCTCCATAGCTTCCGGAATGGTCTCTGAATCCAAGCTATTGCTTTCATAGTGCCTTCTGGAATTTTCCTCACAGAACCTTAATTAATTAAGAAAACAGTGAAGTCCAATAATATGATGGAATTTTGTACTTTTTATATCCACTTGCTATTGAGGATTGTTGGTATTCAATTCTCTTGGAGAAAAGAATTCCTCATTGAAGAAGAGGTATCAGTTTGTTTGTACGCCAATAATTTAATGACAGCACACACGGAAAAGGTAGAAAGCCTCTTGAGTCTAGCAGAGGTAGTGGCAGATACTTTAGAGTACTGAGGCCTGGCAGTTGGTGTGCCCATTCAAATGCCCAGGAAAAGTTCCAGTATAGCCAGTGACTACCTATGATCTCAGACATATCACTGCCTGAGTTTGGAGCCAGTGATCCATGAAAAGTACCTTAACTTTAATGCAGAAAAAGGAGAAGTGCTTATTTTTTAGAAAGGTTTTTTTTTTTTTTCCCTGATATTACCCAGAGGTTACAGTAATGAACTGCCTTTAGAGTCATGTATTAAAAATCCACTTAAAACCTGTTACTTTAGTGTCTTAAATAGCACAGGAAACTTTCAGATATTCTTTATTACTTGTGTCAACCCACAGTATGCCAAGTAAATGGCTTCAATGTTCTTGTGGGCTTGTCCTGGTATCACGTCCACCTGACTACTGCATCTGGCCATGCAAACATACTGGCCATTGTTGTGAATGCCACCCTAAGGTCTGTGTGTAGAATCCCAGAAATGTGCTCTGTTGTCTCTGTTCAGAGCCTAGGCATAGAACAGACCCTCAAAAATTATGAATTAAATGGATGTATATATAATCATCAGCTATTCACTTTTCTCAAAGATGAGAATTTCAAACATCTGGTGTCCCATAAGTCAAAGAACATTAAGTGCCCAAACCAGTTTAACTTTGACTGATGCTCCCTCCCCCCAATTTAATTGACTTTTTCAGGCTGAGTTAGCTTAGTCAAGTCTAAGAAAAACAATCCAGTTGGCTTTGGTTTTCTCTTTTGTGTTAAGATCCAGTCTTTGGTGGTCAAAATGCAGCTAAAGCCCAAGTGTTCTTTCTTGAAGCACAATTTATCTTACAGTTTCTCTATCTCTTAAAAACCAGTCCCCGCCTCCGTGCCCTTCTGAGTCTGTGGGTGATGACTGGCAGTGACATATTGCTGGGTTTTTCGGCAGCATTCAGCGAGCATGGCGAGGGTACTTGCAGAGGCAGGACCCCCTGGAGAAGAGGAGCCCGTCCCCACCCTCCGTCTCTTCAGACAAGCTGAGCAGCTCTGTCAGCATGAACACCTTCTCCGACAGCAGCACACCCGTGAGTGTCCCCCTGCCAGCTTGCTTGGACTGCCTTGCGCCGCATATGGATAGCCCTGGCTCTGGTTCCAACAAAAGATCTTGAGGTGGTTTGCGATGGGGGTGGGGGTGGGTCTGTGTTGCTTATTTGCTACATGAGAGCCCACAGTGAGGCTGACATGAGCCCAAAATGAACTCGATCGCATCCACAGAGAGGGGATTTTGTGCATTCCTGTCACTGAGGTGGGTGCTACCCTGCTCCGCTTTTTCTTATGGTGTGTTTGCGCTGGTATGTGCCTGTGTGGGGGCTTATCTGGTTTGAAAATCAGCTTCATTATTAGATTTAGAAAGAAAACTTTTGTAAGGAAAAAGAAATGGAAGTGATCACAGACAGAGATGGGCTGATATGGGTTGTGTGTGCCCATGGCTAACACATGCCCTCTTCGGGCTGCCTAGAGGGCTCGGGCAAACCTGCAGCATTAATAGGCGCAGGACAGATGTAGACAAACGCAGCTCTCCAGGAGATACCGGAAGCCCAGAGTTTAAAAAACAAAATTTCAAAGGGAAACATGGTTTTGCACAGTGAAATTGTCTCACTGGTCACCAGTTTAAGAACTTTTGGGTAGGGTATATAGGATTATGAAATGAACACATCTACTATAAGCCTGTGTTTTAAACGCACTAAAGGGGCGGCGGGGGCGGGGGGGAGGAAATATAGTCATTAGGCGCTGGCAAACCTGATATGGTTGAGTTTCGTTATTATGATCATTAGTTTATAAGCAATCAATAAAATGATGAAAAGTTGGGAAGAAATGATTATGTAATATATATTTATATTTAACATTTTATATATATATATTTAAAATGATTCCTCTACTACTTTGCTGTCCTGTTTTTTCAGTCTTATAATGAGATCCGGCAAAAGTCACTTCCTTTGAAATGTGTTAGAAAGACTGCATGGCTTGGCATATTATCTAATAGTTTTCTGTGAATGTGAGTTTTTTGAAAAGAAAGAATAAGCTGGTTTTACAGTTATGAAAGAAGAACAGGCAGATTTGTTTTCAACTGGCCCCGGACCTGGACGTTTGGAGAAACGTCTTGCGCTCACTGGCCTCCCCGTCACTAGAGGGCGCCTGTGAATCACATTGGAAACGCTGGGCCTCCAAGTTGGGCAGCGCTCTTGATTTATGAGAAAATGAGAAAGTGAAAATTGAGTCCTTAGGATGCCTTTGCTGTGAATGCCAATAGAAAATGCAATTAAATGATTTCAGTATTTTATTTTAAAGACAGAAGCTCGATTTTAGAAATCATTTTGTCTGTGAATTAGGGGTTCAGATTCACGGCCCCTGTAGGTGCTAAAGGAATGGTTCTCACCATGTGGGTCCCGACCCCAATGGCAACCCTTTCTCTTCAAAACTCTTTACATTACGATTCATAAAAGTAGCAAAGTAACAGTAATAAAGTAACAACGAAGATCCTTTTATGATTGGAGGGGTCAGCACAACATGAGGAACTGTATTAAAGGATTGCAGTGGTAGGCTGAGAACCACTGCCCTACAGGTCCCAACTCAAGACACTCAGTTTGCATGTATGTTCTTTCACCTTTGGGAGTTGTTGAAATCTTAGACTACGCCGTAGCCCAGCATTTTCACTGATGCCCTAATTTAATTTTAGCACCTCAAGTACTTTGTGAGTAAACGATGGTTCCTCTGTACTGTCCTGTTTATTTGTGTCTGCTCATAATGTGAGATTTTTAAGCCAGCCTAGTTCCTATGTTCCCTGAATCTTTTTCTAATAGAGAAGCTTGAGGGGGTTGTTTGTTGTTGTTTTTTGTTTTTTGTTTTTTAATTGTGTGGGTCTAGTGTCATCTTTTAGCTCTGTGGGCTGAGGTACAAAGAAATGTCTAGACGTCTACAAAGAGTTCAATGGATTTTTAAAAAATCATTATTTCAATCTGCTATCAGAAAATAAGCAGAGACTGCTGAGTTCTGATAGAAGTTATTGATTATAACAATGACTTTCATATTAGTGATGGCAGTCATGTGACACCGGCTGTACAAAAATAAGACATAAAAGATATGTACAAATATAAGACATAAACAATACTAGATGCTGAATTGTTTCCAAGCCTCCAGGCTGTCAGGAAGGCAAATATCCAAGACTTAATTGTATTCATTCAATGCTGAGCATCAATTCTGTGTGGACTCTATGAATATTCTGCCACTGAACTATATCTTTGATTGTATGAGGCATTTTTTGAAAGTCTGTGCTTAGTGATTTGAAATCAATATAGATGGATAAATGTCCTCTTCTCTTCCATGATTACCACTGTGACAGGGTCTTTTATAGGAACATTATCTTTACATCTTTTGGGGTTTGCAACCCACATGGGAAGAGAATAGAAAATGATTTTGATGGAATACTGCCCTATGTCCTCAGGAGGCCCATGGGAAGGGAGGTTTGGTTTCCTGCCCACTCGGAGTGGGACTAAAATTTATGCAGGGCATAGGATGGCCCCTGGCCCTACACAGACTAAGGCTGCCTTAAAATCAGGATGTTCAGCAAGTGACCAGCAAAGTCATTCAGAATTATGGTGCTTTGAGCCATCAGGTTGCACATAGTCAAGTCACATTGTATTGTCTTTTCTTGTTTTCAAGCCTTCAGCCAAAGTCAAATACTATTGTCAACTCGGAGAGTTCCCTGGACCTGATTGGTGCATCTTCTCTTCCATTTTTTTTTTTTTAACTGAATTTCTTGCTGTTAGTGCCTAGACCATTATCACTTTTCTTGAATCTGATCAGCTAGCTGCCTGTCTTGTCTCCTGAGCCAAATCAGCTGCTCTCCACCCCCACACTGTCAGAACTATACTCACTGCCTGTCCCAGCTGCACATTGCAAGGAAAAGCAGCTCCTTGATCCGATTAAATCTTCCCCTGATTTTGTTTCTGAGTACTTCTGCTCATTGTTATGGCAGAACATGGTGAGTAATATAGTTCTCAGAACATGTCTGCTTTAAAATCTGAAACAGCAGTCATGTTTAAGCATGAGCTCTAGTGTTACTTCAAGAAGAGCTGAAGAGTCATCATGCGCTGAGTGAGCCCTTGGCTAATAATTTCCGTGGGTTCCTCATCTAGTCTTTTCAATGCCCACATGAATTATTATTTCCATTTCTTAGATTATAAAAATGAGACTTCAAAGATAAATAGCCATTCTTGGATTATCACTGGGCTTGAGTTTACATGGCCCTCTCTTCCATCATCTCCTACCACTTGAAAACAAGCCTGCACTTAGGCATGGTCAGGCTGGAGGGGTACCAATCAGCTAATGCATTTATAAGACTACTTTACAATTTGATAGCTCCAAACAGTGATTGAAACAGTTGAAAAAAGTCCATTTGATTTTATAAATCACCCATTCCATACTCTTTGATTAAAATTTCAACCCTCAGCTGTTCAGTGCCAAATTAAAGAGCAAACAGGAGAGAAGATAATATTAAGTTGTGTTAGCAATTTGCATATTAAGTGCCTACATACTGTACTGTTTCGGGTGGGAACTGGAAAGTTTTGTTTTAGAAATAAGAAACTTGAATAGCAACTGTTTTTGGGAAATGGAAATTATAGGTGTTGAAGTGAGAAAGAGTTAACGCTTCTGCATCAAAAACATTCATTAATTTGCTTGAACAACGGTGGTGACACTATAGACCTTTTATTAGTCAGATTCCTGTGTTAAAATACATTTAGTTCTCAGCTCTGAATAATTTGTAATTTGACTAATAGGATACAGAGCAAGAGACTGGTAACCTGTTTAGCATCACTCGCATGCATTCCTGCAACTCAGAAAACCCTTTGAGGTAGTTAGATGTTTTTGTACCATTTGGTTTGACTTCCTTCCCAAGACTCCTCCTGCCCTTTTAGCCACACCCACTTTCTCCTCTTGGATCTCATGTTATTTTCCTGCAGCTCCACCACTACTCTCATGAGTCTAAGACATCTCTTGAGAAGTCCTTTTTCCTCTGCAAACTGGAAGTAACTCCCACGTTACCTTGCAGCTGGATTGGTATTGCTATAAAGATGAAATGGCATGCCATCTCTAACTCAGCATGAAGCCTGGGGCCCTGGGGCTCTCAAAGCATTGCTTGGTTGAATCTGTTCTTGATTATATTCAATGCATTTTTCTCATAGCACTGTGGAAAACTTGTACACTACAGAAAGGAAGTTTTTGATTTGGTACTGACTGGAGCCAGAACCTGAGATTCTCCAAATGAATCTATCAGAATTGACTTGTCCTAGAATAAATATATAAGTACAAATATATATGAGATCTACATCATAGAAAGAGTATATTATTAAGCATGTATTTTAGTGTTACTCTTACCAATGACTTCCAGTTTGTGAGAATAAAATAAAATTTCAGTGTTTGTTTTAGCATGAGTGGGCATCTCCTCAGAGATTACACTTCACACATAGTAAACAGTTGTAGATTATTCTTCTCATTCCAGAGGACTGGGAAGACCTTTGTCCACAGGAATGAGGGGTAAACTCCATTCCAGCTGCTGCAGAAGCCCAGCCTCCAGGGATCACTGAAGTCCCAAATTGGACGATTATAGTTCTGAGCAACGAGGGCAGAGGTCTGGACCACCTGAAGGTCCTCATCAGCCTGAGTCATCCTGAAGATAAGGGCTGTCAGCTCTTTTGGTTTCTAGCATTGTTTTAGTGGTCTTAGCATTTATTAGGAGTGTCTAGACATTCACTGATTGGTGGTCATTAGATGATCTACCAAAACTTTCTAAATATTCCAAAGATGCTCCTGCAGTCAGATCCACAGCTGGCCTCACATTCCCCTTAAGTTTTATTACTCATTCTGGATCTCTAATATCTAACTTTAAATAACCAGGAGAAATCTGATGACTAAAAGGGTCTATAGTCAAATGAAGCCCACTCATGGGGAGAGCACACTGGGCCCTCAAAGAGGTTTTGTAGTGACCCTCTTTACAATCTCACATGTTGTAATTGCAGAAAGTACAAGCCTTGTGATATTTAATAATTTAATAACCTAAATTTTCCAGGTCAGAGGCAAGTTACAGGCTTGTACCCAGCTGTTACCGATTTAGATCCCTTGATCTAAATCATCTTCTGAACCATGTCCTCTTCTACCTTTTGTCTCAGACTCCAAAATAGCACAGAGAATGAAGTAACCACATGAAAAGCGCAAGGAATTCTTGATATTTACCTAGGAGCAGGTACAGTTCTTTTTAAAACAGAATCATTGAAAATAAATTCACAAAGTTTCAGAAATTATTTTAATAATATGTAACAATGAGTGACGATGTGTGAAAGATATTTTTGTATAAAAATGTCTTTCACACATTTTCATTTTATGTCTTTGAATATTCAATGATAATACAGGTTCCTTTCTTCAATATTTCTTCACTTCATTGTTTGAGGATATTTTCCCCCTGGCAGTTTTTAAAAATAAGCAAGCTGTTTGATTTGGGGGTTAAAAGCACCCCAAGGTTCAGCAAACACTGTAGAAGATGGGGGGGAGGTAAAGATTATAAGAGCCAAAGCACCAGAAAACCTGCCGTGAGATTTTGTCTCCTAGTTATAACAAGGAAACCTCACTCATGATACCTCAACAATATGGCTGCCCAGACAAGACAAAAATGACACCAACAGATGTGCTAATGTGGAAGGGGTAATTTTTACTGGGTCCTGGTCAAAGAACTACAAGGAAGTAATAACACCTGAAAGAGGGGGTATTATTAGTCTTCCATGGGATGAGCCTCGAGTGGTTACCCAACACCCAGTGCTCATTCCTGAAGTCACTGAAGTATAAGCAACACTAAACTGACTTATGGGCACACACACGCACACACACACACACACCCCAATAATAATTAAAGAGAAAGAGGCCATGAATTTGAGATGGTACCAGCCGAGGGGACCTGGGAGGAGTTTGAAGAAGGAGAAGGAAGAAATGGTGCAATTATGTTTTAATTTTTAAAAAATGATAAAATGATATGAGGTAGAAGAGGCAGCTGAGCATTTAGACATACTGGCTGCCCTTCCATGGGATCTGGGCTTGATTTTTAGTACCTACATGGTCGCTCAAAACTACCTGGAACTTTGGGAGATCTAATTCCCTCTGCTTGCTTTCACAGGTACTCAGCAAGACACATAGACATGCAGGCAAAACACTCACACAAATAAAATAAATAATAATAATAATCTCTAAACTTAGAAACTGATATTTAAAAATAAATACAATTTTATAATTGCTGACACTAAACATTGACTGATATGCAAAATTGTGGTTTCATGGATCACTGACTCCTTTACCCTCCTAATATAATGTAGGTGCCTTGAGTATCTGAAAGCTTATATAGATGTCTACATGTGGATGCAAAGCACTAGTCATCAGTAATTTACCATCAATAAACACAGTAAAAAATGAAATCTCATTTTGTTGTAGTTTCCTAAAGAACAGCCTGCCATTCATTCTTGTCATGGTCTTGTCTGTGCTCTACAGCATATATCATAGAAGACGGTGGGGGGCTCTGTTTGAGACCCAGACTACATCCTCATTCCAATCACACCATACTACACCAGGTCACTGTGTTCATCTTGTGAGAATGACAAATGTGCTAGTATCCAAAGAGAAGTGGGGTGCAGTGGGGATGAATGTGTTCCACTTTCATAGCTCTTTTTTTTGGAAATCTTTGGACCTTTGTGTTCCCTTGGTTTTCCTAGTATAAATGAGGCATCTTCAGTGGGGCAGGAGAGCAGAGTTGCTGTCCTGGATTAGATCTACCTTGTTAATCTACTTCACTTTTTCTTGCAGCCATCCCAATGCCTGTTGAGTGCTAGGCCACTGCACCAGGATGCTGAGACACAGTAATTATTAATAAGCTAAGTAAACCTTACAACCTGTACCCTTTCAGAATTCATATAATTCCCTATACATGATCAGAAGTTCTTATAACAAGCATACTGTTAACTTTTGGTTTTATTACATGTGTAGAAACCTGGAATATTTTATTATTAACAAAATCTAACTGCTACAACATCTTCTAGAAGCAGAATTTTCCAGAACACAGTATCAGAATCATTTGTCTTACAAGATATAAACAGACATTACTTGGAAGGGAGGGAGATAAGTCAATTTGCTCACCCTAGGACTTTGTAGATTTCTAGGACTTTGCAAGAAACATGAACATGCAAAAAGAGGTGCTTTTCCACATTTCCACTTTTTTTTACCATAACATACAATATTAATTTTATCTTGTCATAAAATTGATAAGTGGAACTCAGTTGGAGCATTGTTAAAGAAAAATTCCATGCATTGAAATTCCTAAGTGGCTCAATAATAAAATTTATGTGAGTTGAACAGTACATTGTGTAATTCCTGTAGTTAAGACTTTGGCATCTCCCTTTATAGGCCAATATTATAGAGCTATATTATACAAATGAGAGTTTTATTTATTTAGTTTTTACATAAAACTTCCTTCATTAACTGGTTTGTAGATGTATATACACCAAGTCCAGTGAACAGAGCGATGCTATTGGAAGATGAGTTTTAAAAGTTAATACTTAGCTCCTTTTTCCTTCTTAAGTTAGAAATTTCTTCTTGGGATGAGAGGGGTAGGGAGAGAGAGATCTAAATCTAAGATTTGTTTTTTTGTTTTTTGTTTTTTTTACAAAAATTGAAACACTGGACATAACTCAATAGAGGCCACACTGAGCACTCTACAACTGGAGTCTAGAATCAGGAAGCATTAGTGGCCACAAGTAGCACCAAAGCTACTGGATTCATGCACAAGCAAGTTCAAGTCCTGAGCATGGAGCACATCTGGACCACAGAGGCCCTTGTTCCTCTGATTAATCTTTCAGCATGAGGAATTCATTGCAGTGTCTTGGAGTGGAGGAAGGGAGAGAAAGCAGTGGCCTGGGTCTTTTAATAAAGAACTCCCTTTGGGAAACTTGAGGCCAGAAGAAGGCAATCCAAACACTTTGTGCAACAATATTTTGACATTTTATCATGATACATAGTGTTTTTATTTTTCATTTGCTTTTATCTTTACATGTTTGTTTATAATGTAATATACTAATATACCATTTCTGTGTTGTATCAATAAAACCTTCTGTGAAAACTCTTTGTTAGCTTAGTATTTTCATTTAATGGTTTTAACCAAGTCCACCTCCATTCATTCTGCTGTAATTATTCTGTTTCTGTGTCTAACTTTTCCTCACATGCATGCTTCCCACTCTTTTTTAATCCACTGAGTTTACTCAGTGGTAGGTTTGTCAACTATGACTGAAAATCTTTAATTAGGATATATAACTAAATAGAAATAGAAAAGTAGCATGCTACTCAGAATAAAAATAGGCATTCTCATCATATGCCCCTTAAAACTATGCTTATATGTTATCTGTTACCAGTGATTTATACAAATTGATTATAATATAGATAACATTTTAATTATATCTTCATTCTGAGTTTAAAACACCTGCAAAATAATTAGCCAAAGAAAGTTCCCTACCAACTTTTGAAAAAAAAATGAAATCCATTCAGAAATAGTAAGTTTTCAATGTTTTAGAGATGTTCTCATCCATTAAATAAAAATAATGTTGGGAATTGAAGAAAGTCACATTAACTTTTTATTTTGCAATTGTATTGGTTCGATTTGAAAATGACTACAGTTTTAAACATGCTAAAAATTCTGAGTTGTTTTTGAAGCAGATTCTATATTTGAAGAAATCCTCTCATCTCTATCACGGCTCTTGGGGAGGGGGGAAGGAGCTTCTTCGCTAGGCTCTTTGTGAGTTAATTATAATTACTCATTTCCTACAGCAGCATCAGAAGTTCATCCGTGCTCATCCAGAGGCTGCTTCACATGTGAGCCGTAAATTGATTTTCTCTTGGAGGCACTGTATTGATAGGGTTAAACATATTGGTAGAAGACCAGCTTATTTGCTGCAAATAGAGTTTTTAAGAAAATCATTTTGCTAAATACTTAATAGAAGGGCTTCATCTACATACAGCAGCAACTGTGATCTGCTTTCAAGATGACATCATTGGGTGTCGTGTGGCTCTTTATACATTCTGTCCTCAGAAAGAGATACTCTGTGAGAGGCAGAAGAGTCTGGTCTCTGCTTTGAGAATCTTCAGGAGACAGAAGCTGGGACCAGAGGGAGGCAAAGCTGCTTGTACCGTGTGGATGGTGCCTTGTGGAATTCTCAGCTTTATTTTCATTTTTTAGTTAGTTAATATAAATGAAGTGAATCGACTGTTTGGATTAATGGGGGTTTGTTCTCATCATAAAGATTAAGAACTTGTTTGGACTCTCCTGTCCTCTGAGGTACTTGGTATTTAATTTTCTCCCCAACTTGAAGAACACAGACAAAAACCAGGCAGCCTCATCTCTCAGGGAACTTAACTCTTTTCTTTCAGTTTTGAAGAAGTCTTTTTGATGCAAAATCTGCTTTGAGCTGCCTGGGCAGCTAACCAGACATGAGAATCACTCACCCTGTAGCATGTGCTGTGGAAACTCCCCAGGTAATATTATCTGTTAACAAAGTGGCTCTCTATGGACTCCTTTTAAAGGCAGTTTCAGTGAACTTCCTTCCTATAGACTGTTCAGTACCATGGAGAGGTCTGAGCAGCCATTAAGGGCAAAGAGGGACTGTGGCCCAGACAAGCCACTCAACAGTGTAAGTTTTCTGCATTCAATCATGGATTGTGTACACACACCACATTCTAGACAAATTAGAAGAGGTAACTCCCAAATCTAAGCAAGTGACACAAACTAACACTGTAAAAGATGAGGGCCTTCATTGCATTTGTAAGTTTAGAAACAACCACTTAAGTATTTTAGAAGAATAGTTCTCAACCTTCCTAATGCTGCGACCCTTTAATACAGTATCTAATGTTGTGGTGACCCCCCCATCATACAATTAGTTTTGTAGCTACTCTGTAGATGTAATTTTGCAACTGTTATGAATTATAATGAATTATAATGGTATATATGATGTTATAATGTTAATGTTATATATTATATGTTAACATATGTTAATTATAATAATAATGTTTTTGGAGATACAGGTTTGCGCTGGGGGTCATGATTCACGAGTTGAAAACCACTGTTTAAAATTTATGCTGCTAATTAAAAGAATGTTTTAATTTTTCATTCTCCGATATGTGCACACCTGTACTTTAAATTTTGAGAATGTAAAGACTTAAAAATATCTAACACCAATTAAGTATACTGTAATTAGACATTTTTGTTGTGAAAAGAGCATTTTATAAACATACATAAAGAGTTTCAAGTGTGCAGTTTGCTTTCCACAGTTCTGGAAATTGTTCTTTTGATTTCGTGTTATTCTGAAGACTATAAGTCAGAGTTTTCTATCTGAAAAAGCATTTATCTGTTTTAATGCTCAAACATACCAGTGATGTTTGGTGATTTACAACAGTGGCGTTAATACGTACAGTGCATCACACATATATACAACAAAAAGTGATGAAAAGTCTTAGCAGAGTTTTAATCAAATGATTCAATGTAGGTTACTGAGGCTGTTATTTTAGCAATACCAGAATGTTTATTTACTTTCAAATTTTCCCAGCTTAATTGCTTAAGTCAAAATTTCAAAAACAAATTTTATTTTCCCCAAGTCACTCTTTAACTCACCTCTTTAAAGCCCTCAAGATAATAGTACATTATGATCTCACATAACCAATTGAGAAAGTACTTTGAATTATTGCCCATAATGACCCCAGCACATATTTTGATTTGCCATTCAGAGTTGTCTAACAGAACATAGAGATATTTAAAAATTTAAGAATTACCTTTTTTCAGGTCAGTTAAATATAGTTTCAGACATCTATATTGAACCTTTTACTTTAAATTCTAATGAAGCTCTTTTAATGTTATTGTAATATAAAACTTTCTATCTCAATAGTTCTTAGATTTGAGAACCTCAAACTCAAGTGTACACATTTCTTTTTATTATTCATAATTTTCAGGTGAGTTGCTATTAATTTCAGCTCTTCAGCAATTTGAAACTTGACTTTTAGATAAACGGTACTTATTCTGACAGCATATGGAATGTATAATTTTAAAAGATGTGACTTAATTTTATATTAAGGTGATATTGTTGTATATATTTTGTCAGCTTTGCTTAGTGGATAGAGTTTTCCTAAGTTGATCTCAATATTTAGAAGAACTAAGCATTTTGAAGTGTGTGAAAGGTAAATTTACATTTTAGTTTTTTTTCCTTGGATTTATGATGCTGCATGGATTTTAGACGTGGCATTTTTTTTTTTCCATAGTAAGCATACTATGTGACTTCAGTAGTTTCCCACTATCATAAGCAGTGTTTATTCCCTATGGAGATGACCCTTGGACAAGTGTTTCTGGGTGGTTAGGCTGTCCTTCAGTTATACAGACAATGTGAAGTTCATGTCATAACCTGTGCCTGCTATATATTCTAAGGTTGGGTATGTGAGGCATGCTAGATCCAGAGGCCTGTTACCTGTCAATATTTTTCTCTTTCTTAGTTTCTCAAGGACATGATACAGTATGATATTTCTGGGAGTGTAACATTTTACATTTGTTCCTCTTTGGAAAATATTTTAGTGATGTATTTATAACCACAGCTACCTAGCTTAGACATTTTGAGATATGGTTGTTTATCTATTTGCTTAACTAGAAATTGTTGCTACATGACAAACCACCATCAGATGTTAGTTTCTGTTCTGATAGCCTTTCAATCATTATTGAAAGAGTACAAATCACCCGAACAATAGAAAGTATCCAGAGCTATTTAGACTGTGAGTTATCCCCATTTTCTCATCTTCTTTTTTCTTTTTACAGCATTCTGCTAGTAGCAGATGTGTGTGAACAATCTTAAATTTAGTTGACTGACATTTTGTTTTTCTTGCCAGTGTGAAAATATGCTCATGGTTTTGTTGTCCACACACCCTTGCAGGGCTCTAGAACCTTTGGCTGCAAAAAACTGGAGGATGTAACTGTTTAACAAAAACCAACATAGCCAAAAATCCTTCATAGGGATGCCGAAATAGAAGATGGTGATAGGTATATTTTCACTGCTGTTTTTAACCCCTTTTAGCCTTCAGAGAAGTTAGTCTTAGAAGTGGTTCTTACAGCCTCAAAATAGTTTTTTTTTTTTTTCTGTTGCAACAATGTCCACCGAATGTTTTTCCAGAAGTGACCTCTCCAGTTACAGTCATGATAAAGTCTTCTTAGGGGAGATTTTGGGAGTAGACTGAGGTGAAAGAAGTTAGTTACCATAAAGAGGGTACTGGATTCCTGAGATTATTTAAATTGTAATGTTGTTTGGTCCCAAATGATTTTTAAAATTTTAAAAGTTTTCTGCCAATATGAATAGCTTTGGATGTCAGAGTCCTAAGGGCAGAAACCAGTTTCCCAAAGAGTATCTCAGAATTTATGTATCAGCATAGATTCACTCAGCTTTCACATGCTAAGTATTCATTATCTGAAATGCCTGGCACTACAGATTTTGAATTATGGTCTCAATTCTAATTAAGCATGCCATTAACTTTTCTTATATATACTTTATGTCCATAATCTGAAGACAATTTAAATATTTCAAAGAAATGGTACTTTGAACAATTCCATAACATGTCATGATACTGCAACTCAAGTCTTAGATTTCAAAGAATTTTGGGGCTTGGACTATTTTTATTGTAGGTTCTCCAGTGTCATGGTTACTATATTTTAAGCTTGGTTGCTCTTTCACTTTTTCAGTTATATGCATAGGAAACATTCTATCTTCATCTTACATGCTAGACCTACACATATATATATATATATGTGTGTGTGTGTGTGTGTGTATGTGTATGTATATAAACATATACAATTTATATCAGTCATTATTAGAAATAATGGAGTTATCTGAACTGTTTTAGAGAGCTGAACCCAAAAGAACTTAGAGACTTTCTCTGGAGGTTATTTATGGTGCGAAAGATTTAAAATGAGACGTAGGTCCTATAATTTTCTCATTTTAATTCGTATTTTACATCCTAGATCCTGGAAGTAAACTTGGCTCTCTCAAAAAACAAACAAAACAAAAAGCAAGACAAAATAAAACAAAAGACCTAGCAAAAATATAGGACACATGAGCAAAAAGCAAAGCCGCTGGAGTTGGTCATTGGACTCCATACATACCAAGTCTATCTTACATGGTGACATTTGTCACATGAGCTGAACTCCCATCTTTTTTGGAGTGTGTTCTTGTACCATATCATCTGTATTTCCTCACTCAACACATTGAAACACACAGCCTGGCTCCATTAAGAACTTCCTTTGTGTGATAGACATTCAGAATCCAACACTCTACAGTGACATCTGCTGCAGTCATCCCCAGGATGTTCCTACACACCATACCACAGCACATTAAGCTTTTTAAAAAGAGAAAAACTTATGTTATAGTTGAGCTCTTATACCTTTGGAGTCCTATTTGTTGTGAATGAGCCTCCAGAAGGCTGTCCCTTGTACTTAAAAACAAACACACAAACAGATAAAGGGTTTAGTCAAGCAGAGAGTCATAGTCAGAGCAAAGCGGATGGTGTTGAGCATCTGGATTGATAGCACATAGCTTCAGAATTCCTCCCAATTATAAAAATGAAGTGTTGATAGCAGGGGCTCTCAGGAAGATGCAGGTAAAGGAGCAAAGCAGCCTGCTGGAGGTTAACCTGACTGAGAGTAGAGCCACAGAGATGGTTAGAGATCAATAGTTCTGTGTTCTTTTCCATATATTTCATCATCTCCAGAGTAGAAACAATAAAGATATACATTATATTTTTTTGGTTTTGCTTGTTCTTTTACTCCTTTTTTTCCTTTTCTGACAGCTCTGGGTGATGTATCTTACTCTGCTTCCTGGATGTTTTCTAACTCCTGGGGCTTAAAACAGAACCATTAGGTTTATTTTTAATGTACTTCTTACTCTACCTCTTTCTCACTCATTCTTGGTTTCTTGTGTGTGTGCGCATGTGCATGCAGGTCTGCAAATACCCTAATGTTCCCAGAGGTCAGAGGATAACTACTGGGAGTCAGTTCTGCCCCCTCCATTTTTTTTTTTACTTCTGCACTGTACTTCTGCATCGCTGGCTTGTGAACTTCCAGTCTGTTCTGTCACCTCCTACCATCCTGCTGTCAAATGCCAGCATTACAGATGCACACTGAGCTCCCTCCTTTTACTTGGGTTTGGGGGATGGAACTCAGGTCATTAGTCTTGTGTGACTAATGTTTCTTTCTGCTGAACTATATCCTCAGCCCACAGGCTTATTTCTTAATTAGACGTTAGTGCTGTATTGATAAGCCAGTCAGTGAAACAGTCTTTTCACCTACATTTGTTCAGAAAACCCAGGATGGCATGAGCACTGCCATCGCTAGCATCTGAGCTAACATGCTTGGAAACCAGAAGTGCAAAATGGTCTTCTGTTGTGAGTGGCACACGTAAGGCAACTTGATTGCTCTGTGTGCAGAATTGACATCGAGAGATTTCGATTTCGGAAGCATAAATTTTTGGTATTAGGGCAGCTGGTGATCTTGGTCCTGGTGTCTGGAAAAGGAAAAAGAAAGTCAGAAAAGACAACACAAAGGAGGGAGTGCTGCATGTGAGAGGCCTTAGTGAACCTCTTCGAAAAGGGTAGACAGCACTGCATTCACATCACCTCTGACTGACCCAGATCACGTGGCACCTAACTGCCCAAAAGACTTGGAAATGCATTCATTCCCAGAGGGGGAAAAAAAAGGAAAAGAATTTTAAAGCACACTATTCAATGTTTTCTTTCCTACCTTGGACTCTGTTTTGTGTCAACTTTAGTCTTTCAGCCTGTGAAGTATGGACGCTGATCATAGTTAGTTTCAGACATAAAGCGATGCATTAAAAACACACCAATTGATAGGAAGTCTGGAGAGTTAGCATTAAAAATTAAACAGGAACTAGAAGAATTTGATTGTCCAGAAACCTTGGCAAAGGACAATATTGTTGAAGCACATTGAATGCAATGGCCATGGCATTCTAAATTGTCACTTGCTCCACTGAAAGACACTTCATTTGGATTAAAAATTTTGAGCTCACTCATTACATTACACACACACACACACACACACACACACACACACACACACACAGAGAGAGAGAGAGAGAGAGAGAGAGAGAGAGAGAGAGAGAGAGAGAGAGAGAGACTGCCACTGTGCCTGGGGCTACAAGAGTCCCCTGCCGCCTCATTAGATCTAGTGATGGCCCATGCTGGTTCTTACCCATCTCAGTTGGCCATACGCCCAAACTGCTTCATTACTGTGCCTAAGACTATGCCTGGTTGCCTCTCCCAGGATGTGTTTTGATCACTTTCACCAGTTAATTACCCTAATCCATCTAACATCCTGTATGAGTCCTGCTCAGGCCCTTTTTGACGCTTGCTGAGCTTTTCAGGCCCTTTTCTACAACACTTGGCCTTGTTTGAGAACTTCATTCAGACCCGTGACCTGTGTGATAAGTCTTCTTGGCTGTTGCCCAAACATTTAACCCATCTCCTGTGGTGTTTTCTCATCTGTAGAATGAGTAAGTCGGCTCCATTCCCATTAATCTCAAAGGGACACCAGGCTTAGCAAGATGGTGCTTTGAGATATTTGGAACACAGGGTGGCATTATCACATTATTATTTCTACAAGCTGTTAATGTGAAGGGGGAAATATAGAGTGGATATTTAATGCCAGAGAGGTTTTTGGCACTTTGTCAGTTTGACATTAGCTTTGAGGGCTTTTGGAATCTTGCCTGAAATTTTCATCACCAAGTATCTAAAAGCTGTGTTTTCCTGGGCTCCTGATGGTCCTGTCCCCAAGGGACAGCATTCAACATTTGTGAGGAATGAACTGTGCCAGGCCATCTTCCAGAGCCCACCAGCAGTCACAGAAAAATGACATGCTGTAAATGGATGCCTGCACCCACTGTTCACACTTGGCATAGCACCTCTGACTTGTGCCAGTAGGATAGGGCTGGGGAAGCAGTCATCCACACATCCCTGTGTCATGTTGCCTGTGCCCTGTGGGCTGTTTATGGCTGGGTGGCTTCTGAGTGGTCATGTGGACCCTACCAACAATCTCTGAAACTTTTTAGGTTTTTCAAGTGTTGCCCCTGGCAACTCAATTACAGAATAGGCTAATTAAAATGTAGAGCAGAGATGTTCACCCTTTTGGAACTTAACTTTAATGATTTTGGAAGAGAGAAGACGGGAAAACTCACTTGATCCAAACTCGCTTCTTCCATTTGGATAGGATTCATTTTCAATTCTTAGGTGTCTGTATTTGTGCCTGAAACATGAACTTCTTAGATTTTATCATACTGATGTGACATTCATGTGTCAGAGTGTAAGGAGTGAAGAAGAATCATTTAGTGCCAAGGGCTACACAGCACTGTCTGAAACTTACTTGTTCTTTTAATTTTTAACTCTTTGAGAATTTGACAGGCATACGATATATTTCAATCATATTCCCCCTACTCCATTCCACACAAACCACTCCCAACTTTATTCTTCTTATTTTATTTTTTTTTAATTTTGTTTATTTAAGCTATGAGTTTTCTGTCTGCCAGAAGAGGGCATCAGATCCCATCATAGATGGTTGTGAGCCACCATGTGGTTGCTGGGAATTGAACTCAGAACTTCTGGAAGAGCAGCCAGTGCTCTTAAATGCTAGGCTATCTCTCTCTTGCCCCATTTTTCTATTTTGTAAGAAATAATCAACTAGTGCTGTCCATATATCATGGGTGTGGTTCTGTCTACTAGAGTAAAGTCAGTTTACAGGGAACCACACTCCTAAAAGAAACTGAGTCCTGCAGCCATCAGTTGTCCATAGCTCCTCAGCTAGGTATGGAAGCTCATGTACCCCTCTCCTATCCATGCTGGAATGTTGACTGGCTTGATCTTATAAGTCTTTTGTAGAAAACCACAGTGGCTGTGAGCTCTTCCTATGTCCAGAAAACACTTTGTTGCCTCAGTATTTCACAACCTTGAACCCCTATAGTATTTCCATGCCCTTGTCTTCAGAAACCCACTTACTCTTTTAAATAAATTGTCCATTTTTATAAAGATCAACAGGTATGAAATTTGTTAACCGACAGTGCTAATTATGTCTCATAATAAAGTACAGCAACCACAGATTTATCTAAAACTTTTAGGAAATTAGGCCTTTCATAACTGAAGTATATAAATAGTGGCAAACTACTTTTCACTAGTCAACACTTTTTTTTGGCTTTTTTCAACACAGGGTCAACACATTTTGAGAGTTGTTTCCATACTATAAAATTTCCTGTCACATTTAAATAAATGTTTATTGATTTCCAATGATAATATGTATTTATGTTCATTTTAAGAAATAAGGACAAAGCTTAATAAACTATCTCAACTTTAATCAAGCATAGACTACTGGTTTCAGTATTTTGATGGATTTTCCTGGGGCTAAACTTATAAATTATAGACAACCTAATAAGGGTTTTTATCCCCTGGAGGAAGTATTTGCAATAGTTTGGACTTTACTTTTTACTCAGTATTTAAGTACTATATAATGTATATAAATACCAAAACATCACATATAGCCTAAAGTGAGCATGTTTTATTTTTATTTGTCAGTTAATAAAAGGATATATAAGGATATACAGGGATGAAAAAAAAGAAAAA